>JAECUM010034784.1:0-49844 GCA_016617855.1 Megalonaias nervosa
TCTCTATATATATATATATATATATATATATATATATATATATATATATATATATATATATATATATATATATATAAAATCCCAAACCCCTTTTAAGACAGGTGACTTTTTAACTCGGGATTTACGCACGCTTGAGTCCCGTAAGTGAGGGTCCCATGAGGCTCCCCAGTGCTTAGTCCAACAAATGAGGGTCCCATGATCCCCCACCCCACCCCAACCCCGTCAGATGAATATACTGTGTGTGTTGGCAGGTGTATCAATATACACTGCCAAGCATTACATATTTACTGACTGTAAATCAGTCCCCGTTTTTTACTGCCTGTAAATCAGTCCCCGTTTCTGCCTTCGGAGAGGTAGGTAGATTTTCATTTCGACCAGCACCATTTCGAACTCAGCCATGTTACTAGTTGTGCCTTCAATAGCCCTCGAGTACAGCTTGGTGATTGAATTGTTTTGTGCATTCGGCTAGAAGTTCTGTACAAACACATATTTTTGAATGTTACCGTAGTGACAATTTGCTTTACCAGAACCGCCAGCCACACCAGTAATTATTGGTACGACTCCAACAGCAGTGTGTGTGTTTGTGTGTGTGTGTGTGTGTGTGTGTGTGTGTGTCTATAAAAATTCTTCTATTAATAATGTGATCGCGAAGTATAAATGCTCGACAAGCTTGCCTTCTCCAAGTGCAACACGAACTTCTTATCAACTACTCTTAGTTTGCTTTCTTCAATTGCTATACAATCATAGAAACCACCTTCTTGGAGATTATATAAGTCTCTGGCGATTGTGCATTCTGAACACCTAGTATTACTTTCTCTTAGATCTATATAAATTGCGCCGTCGAATGGTGGCTGAAACGACCGTTCTCGTCTTTGCCCAAGAACTGTTACACGGACAAGTGCGTCCTTTTTGAATATCAGTTGAGATTTTTCTCTTAGCTAAGTTAATGTTAGATTAACAAAATCAAAGTGGAATAGAACCGGGTAGATTTGTCTCTGAACTCCACTTCGTCGTTGTAAAACCACTCCCTGAGTGTTTTATGCCGAGCTTTTACATTCAGCAACCGATCGTTGCACGTGCTAATTCGACGACTCCAAGCTGGCCTCTAGTTAGTATACTGCATTTACTGATACTGTATTGCGTAAATAAAAAAGCGCTAGCACCCCTGGAACATCTTATTTACAGCTTCAAGTGGTGGTGCATGCCCGTACAAGTCAAAATAAAAAAGATGTCGAGGCGTTACCCAGTGGCGTCACTAGGATTGGTGTCACCCAGTGCGGTAACTCGTGGTGTCACCCCATGGACCTCCTTCCTGCACAAAAATTCAAAAATTTTATAGACAGTCATGTGCGGTAACTCATGTTGTCAACCCCTATGGAGCCCCTTCGTGCACAAATATTCAAACATTTTATAGACAATCATGTGCGGTAACTCATGGTGTTACCTCCATGGACTTGCTTCGTGCACAAAAATTCAAACATTTTATAGACAGTCATTTTGGTGTCACCCCCTCTGATGGTGTCACCCGGTGCGGTCCGCACCCCCAACCCCACCCCCTAGTGACACCACTGGCGTTACCACGTATGAGATCCGATGAATCCCAGTTCCTGTTGACAAATTCAAGTTCATGATGTCGGTTTCTCGCGTGCAGGGGATTATCGACGAAACTTTATCACGCACAAAGACACCTCGAAAATTACTGAGATTGAGATTGTGATCGCTAGAATATCAAAATTGGTTAATGGACGCTCGAGAAGCTTTACTTACATCAACGGCGAGGAAAATTTAGAGTTGTTCCGGGTAGTCGAAAACCTCTTCATAAGGGTATTTTGCGAGTCGTCCTGGGTAACCGAAGAACGTTTTCTTTTTATTTGTCTAACAACGCTGGAATGACTGAGAGAAATGGAAGTATTCCACCGCTCTTTTGTATTTTGTGTCAGATTTGACTTTGATAACTACAATGTCACCAAGGTTGTTCTTTAGTTTGGGTTTCCTTAATTCCAATTGACCTTGCTGTAGAGAATTTCATATTGCGCTCTTTATTTTGGGCTAAAGCTTCCTTAACTTCATAGTAGGACATCATTTTCACGCACGTTGTTCAATTACAACCACTACGAATTTTCTATGGGCATGTCAATGACACTTATTCGATCACTATGCCCTCCAACACCATAGTTTTGTCAGAGAGGATAACAGAAATGAATCTATAAAGAGGGAGGGCCGAAAAACCAGATCATTAACACGTTCATAAAGTACATGTCTAAAACTTCTTAAACAACACCAAGTGTTCCAACGAAAAGTAATAAATTGAGCGAAGTCGTACTGCGAAATTTGTAAACCTCTGTCAATGTACGACTATAGCATGTTATATACACGTACGACTTGATTATCTGTGAAGTTAAACAAAATGTCTTCGGTGGATTCGCAGCAACTGTTTGATCGCAAAAAAAAAACTTCCGACATGCATGATCTAAAACAGAAAATCGCACTAAGGGTTTGATAGTTAGCCTAAGTTGTATCTTGAAACGCCACAAACATATGTTTAGTGCGCTGGGGCCATGTTGGATATATATTTGGCACATAAACTGTCCCCGAAGAGTAATGCCTGGCTTCGAGTCTGTGTTAGGATCAAGAAATGACAGCGTTGACACGGTTCTAGACTACATAAATGACAATAAACGGTATTCTGTGGCCGGTGACGAGATTAGGCGCTGTATTCACAATGCTGACATAGACACCACAACTTCGGAAGGATTAACGCTGACGTCACCCCAAACTGTATCATTGTAGGTACCCTTACGGGTTAAGGTGACTGTGTTTGGCGCAGAAATTAACCTTGCAGAGATCTCTGCAAAACCCGAATATGTGACATATGAAAACAACAACTGAGCTCCATGAAGTTGAAATCGACGCGCTAAGTCAAGTTCAAAATTGGGGTTTGAACTTAGTTTACGGGCTGAGGCACCATCAATAGGTGCAAAGCAGAACAGTGGGTTGCGGATTTAAGAAAGCATTCGGGTGAAATTTATGCTGGATATATGGGCTATGATCTGCATTTTCGTTTGAGTCGTTATGAAACATTGTTGACTGGCCAGCCGACCCAGCATCGGTCGTGTCCGAAATTCATCGTGGGAATGATAACGTTGTCGATAATTGCTCGGGTTTCCTTCCCATCGATGGAATAATCTGCGGTAACGACCAATGTCATGATGCTGTTATTAGAAAATCCAACATTATCATCGGTGGAATAAAGGTTTTGATCGTCCTGTTTCAGATATCCATCGATTTCTAAATTGAGATCGCACGGAATAAAAAATCTAGACGTGCTATACAGTTGTAACTCTTTTTTAATGGTCTGAGGTCTCCGCCGCAAACAAATAATACTGCAAATCTTTGGTGCTGCGATTAACAATCAGAGGCGATCCCATGTTCCGCGTGGTATCGGGTGAGTCTTTGAATTTTGCCATCGTTTTTACTTATACAGTATTTATTGCGTCTAATACCTTTTTCGTCGCTTCTCCGCTCGTGTCTTTGGCCAGTCCACAACTTGAATTCGCTGCAAGACATGCAATCACTGAATCAGCTATACCTTGTTAAGTGGCTTCAGTGGTGATTTTACCAGCCCAAGGTGGCATTGTTGCTGTCGATGGAATTGTAACTGGTTGTGGAAGAGTGACCACTTTTAATGATACCCGAGTCAATAATTTCGTTGATCTCGAACCGTTTCAACCGCTTTCGTCCCAGATTTTTCGGCCGATCCACAGCAATGCTTTTGATCCTATTAACGATTCTCAGTGTAACTTGTTTAGCAATCGGTGCAGCGCGTTGACAAGACCACTAGCACCTGTGAACAATCCCTGGACAAGCGCTTCACATGTCATCACTGGTGTTATAAGAAACTCATCGATGTATTCAGTGAGTTCCTCCATCAACGAGCAAAACGTTTCCGGGTCCATGAGCGACCGCTAACAAATCGATGGAGCAGCCTTGATGACTTTTCATGCTCTGTTGCCCACTTGAAGCGACCCCACGAGTGTTTCCAACAATCTGCATTGTCCTGAGGGTCACATAGTCCACTACAGCCTTTTCCTTTCTTTGTTCTTCGAAATATCTAGCAAACGTTCTTCTGATATCCTAAACTGAACTGGAGTGGAAGTTGGGGTTGATGGGCTTGGGGTGTAGGTGGGGTTGTAACTGCACGTATTTGCTGCTGTTGCATTTGCTCTTTTCTTCTTTGATTAAGGGCTTTTAAGATTTTGCCAGTGTAGGAGTCGGTTAAGATTCGCGTGTGGGTTGGACTAAGGAATATGGCAACAGTGGAGATTTTGTTCGATGGTTCGGATTCGGGTTGAAGTTGCGACTTCGTTTTATGGTTTGTCACTCCTCTACTTGTCTCAGAGAATCTACAAATATAGCCTTGCTTTTGTTAACGTTTCCGTCTTGAAATATATCAATTATTCTATTATAACATTCTGAGAGCTCGCAAGCGGGTTTTTTTCTGAACTCCCTCTCATCCCCATGAGCATCATGAATACGTGGTCCATGCACAATTTACAACCGATAGTCTTTTAAGCAAGAATTGGTTCCACTAGGGGAAGGAGGGAGGGGGTAGTAATGTAAAACCGGCAAGTATGGGATTTTCAAAATCAGACTGTCGACCTTGCTCATTAAAATTTTGCATCGGTGTTTTCGACATTGACCCTTATATGGTTGCTGGTAGTGTAGCAATATTATCAAGTGCAGCTCTGACGTCTTCGTCAAGTACACGGTTGCCTTTGCAATCAAATAAACAGTTTCTCCAATTTCTCCGATATCTTTGTAGTTTTATTTGATCAAATGTTGCCGGTCATGAAAGTAACGCGTTACTTTAGATAAACTGAACACATTACTTTCAGGAAAGTAACACTTTAGTTTTGCTGTATGATATATTTCCCTTAAAACTCGTGACACAATTAAAAAAAAATTGTGAAGGCAAAGATTCTTAACTTTTGTCTGCACTCATTAATAATGGCAGTATATAAATTAACCACGTACCATTATCTCTGCCCCCTAACTCGCATTGCTCGATGTTAGGCATACACTAATGGAATGGTACACAATCTCAGGGTGGTGGCTGAATATAATAACTTACGAAGTACACCTCTCTCTCTCTCTCTCTCTCTCTCTCTCTCTCTCTCATGGTTGGTCAGTTTCACAGTCTGTTTTAGAACCGTAGGTTTAGGCAGCGAAAGAAATATACATCTAGATCCATTAAGGTAAAACTATTAGGCTCACTGACCAGCACACACACAGAGAGAGAGAGAGAGAGAGATTGGCATACTTAAATATGATCTGATTTTAACTGTAATATATTTTTTTTTAAAATGCAAAAACAACAGAATAAAATATGAAATATTGTAATAAACCTTAGTCCTATACAGTTTCTATTTCTCCGTTTATAATTTTGTTAGATTTTGGTGATTGTATGTTGATTATGGGGATTCTTATGAGGCGCGGTAGCGGACAAAAGCTGCTCCAATGAGAAAGTTGCAGGTGAAATTTCGATATCATATGTCGAGAAATCCAATACCACGTTTTGGATCAAATTGCATGTTCTTTAAGTTCCATTTTCTAGATCGAGATTTTAGATTTTATATGTTGAATTATACAGTGGTGGTTTAAGTTCTATTTCCTATGTCGACGTATTACAGTGTATATTTTGAATTACACAACGGTGGTTGAAATTTCAATTTCAATTTCATATGTCTAGAATCCCTAATTAAGACGTTGAATGTAACTGTTTGTGATTAAAGTTCCATTTCATATGGCGAGTAATTAGATTTCATCTGTTGAATTTCACAGCAATGAGAAGCAGCATCCTTGTTTAAAAATAACACGGTCCGTTCACGAGAGCGACCTGTAGCGAATAAATTCATTATAATTCTCGACTTGTGTATGGTAACTTTCAAACTGTAAATGCATGAAATGTAATGGCGCCTCATAAGTGAATACACGAATGATGTATCTTGATACTCGATATTATTTTCATTTGTTAAAGTGGACATTGTGTAATGCTACTTTTAACACCAACACAACATTTCACCATATAAAAATAGCAATTCTGACAAGCACAATAAAATGTCCAACCATCGCTGTGTAATTCAACAGATACGATCTAAAAACTCAACGTACGAAATGGAACTTTTAGCACAATCAATATGATTCAACATGTTAAATTGAAACTCTCGACATATGACATTAAAATTTCAACAACCGCCGTGTAATTCAGAAGATACAATCTAAAAACTCGACTTTGGAAATCGAATTTTCCACCAGCGCTGTGTAATTCGACAGATGAAATCTAAATACTCAATATATGAATTGGAACTTTCAACATAAACTCTTTGAGCCAATACGTAAATTAGAAATTCTCAACGTATGACATTGAAATTTCAACCACCGCTGTGTAATTCAAACGACACAATCTAAAACCTCGACATAGAAAACATAACTTTCAACCACCACAGTTTAATTCAATAGATACAGTCTAAAATCTCGACCTAAAAAATGGAACTTTAAGGACAAGCATTTTTGATACAACACGTGAAATTGGAATTATGGACATATGACATTAAAATTTCAACGGCAACGTTCTGATTGGACCAGCCTTTTTCCGCTACGGCACCTCATAGAGTCAGTGTTGGGAAAACTATTTTTCAAAACAGTGATTAACCAATTACTATGAGCAGACGACATAGTTTACCTTAATCACGAGACGTAATAGTATCACGGATTGGTTTCTTAAAATGGACCCTGTCAAATTTCTTAATATGAGGAATTCTCGGGATATTTTAACGTACCCCTAAAATTATTTTCCGCAAATGTGTTCAACTTCGTTAAAGTTTGAAAATATTGTTGGTAAGAGAAACTTAGCGGCCGCGATTATTTGAACTTTGCCGGTTGATGTAAATCAGCAAATGCTGGGCACTCAGCTTACGCGGGGAAATGACTTTCACAGTTTGAAATTTTGACGGCCGGTGTAATGAAACTTGAGCGGAATGGTGAACATAAAAAAGTACGCCGATAAAGCCTTCTTAGTTTCGTATGCAGGGTGTACGGGAGTGTATTGGAGGGGTAGCACCTCTGTGGGGGAACAGTCGTGCCTCCTTTGGGGTAGCTTGCCCACCTTTGGTCCCCACATACACCCATCTCTCACCTGTGGCTCCAAGATGCTGTAACATGCGCAGCAGTCACACCCCTGTAAACCGCTTCGAGTGACGGGCTAAAACAGGTGAGGATAGCCAACGGGTTTTTAACCTTCGGTGAGTCAGGGCTTGCCTACCCAAGCATGTGAAGACTGGATTCTGCAGACTGCGCGGAAGAAACCAATAGCTAGTTCAGCGGGCAGAAAGGCGATTCTCAGTAATGCGCTGTGGAGCTCAAAGAGCAGGACGAGGCGTGTAGTTAGTCCTGGTTATCCACAGCATCCGATTCCATCTCCAGCCGTCTTGACCTTGTCTCGCCATTGGATCCAGACGGTCTTGGACGAGAGAGTGAGGTCGACGACGCGCAACTCTACCTGACTTTAAACCAAGTCAACGCGCAAGTCACTTGGTCATCCTTCTCCCTAAAGTCCTGTGGCGATGGACTAGCGACGGAGCGGCAGCTATGGGTACACTGGCAGCCATAGCCACAAATCTGCACAGAGGCGGCTCATGCCATATGGTCGTTCTTCCCTGAGCGACTGAGCAGCCCTTTATAGGATTCGCACTGCTCACCTCTATGGCATGAGGAAGGGGCTAGAAAAGGTGCCCTAAAAATTGCCTAATCCATCCTTCCCTAGCCAGCTAACCGCGGCTGGAAGGTGACCCTACATCAGCGGCGGAAACACTACACAGAAAAATATGAAAATCGTTCCTCTTACCCTCGACGCATGGAACTTGCGTACACATTTGGACAGAAGTGATGCTGACAGACCTCAGAGGAGAACTTCCCTGATTGGCAGGGAGCTAGCCAGATATAACATCGATATTGCAGCCTTGAGTGAAACCCGCCTTGCAGGAGAGAGCGAATTTTGTGAAAGGGGCGCTGGCTACATCTTCTTTTGGTGCGGAAGAGGAAGTGAGGAGTGACGTGAGGCTGGAGTAGGTTTTGCAGTGAATACAGATTTTGTTAACAAGCTAGCTGGACTTCCAAAAGGTGTGAATGACAGGCTTATGACCAGGAAACTCCCACTGTCGAATGGAAGAAAGCATGTCACAATCATCAGCGCCTACGCTCCTTTCATGGCCAATCCAGATGAAACAAAGGACAAATTTTATGAAGAACTCTACTCTATCATAAACTCTGTCCCCAAATCTGACAAGCTCATCATCCTTGGTGATCTGAATGCGAGAGTCGGCTCTGACAACATCTCCTGGGAAGTGGTCATTGGAACGTATGGTGTCGGCCGCTTCAACAGCAATGGTCTTCTATTACTTCAGACCTGCGCAGAGCATGAAATGCTCATCACCAACACAGTCTTCCGCCACCCTACCCGCAACAGGACGACATGGATGCATCCCCGATCTAAGCACTGGCATCTCATTGACTAAGTGATACTCAGGAAGAGGGATAGGCAAGATGTACGGGTGACCAAGTCCATGTGTGGTGCAGAATGCTGTACTGACCACTGCCTTGTATTCTCCAAGCTAAACATACGTATCCAACCTAAAAGACCCCCGCAAGGCAAGAATATTCTAAAACGGCTGAACATCGCCAAGCTGAAGAACTCGAACTCCAAATCGACCTTTGTCAGCAATCCAGAAAACCATCTTCAGTCCACCCCTCTGGACACCCAGAATGTGGAGGCAGCTGGGCGACCCTTAGAGAGCTGGTCTACAACACCACCACAGAGATCTTAGGGCCTTCCCCCAGAAAGCACAAGGACTGGTTTGATGAGAATTGCGAAAACATCAGGCAGCTGTTGGATGAAAAACAAAGTATACCTAAATGATCCAAAGTCCACTTCAATGAAAGATGCCTTCAATAAAATTTGCAAGACTGTTCAACAGAAACTTCGGCAGATGCAGGACTCCTGGCTGAGTAACAAAGCTGATGAGATCCAAAGTCACGCTGTCAAGCATGATATGAAGAGGTTTTATGATGCGGTGAATAAAGTCTATGGTCCATCATCAACGGGATCATCCCCTCTCCACAGTGCGGATGGGAACACACAAAGAGAAGATCCTTGAAAGGTGGGCCGAGCACGTCAACTGTGCCCTGAACCGCCCAACATCAGTCAATGATGAAACCACTGATCGGCTGCCCCAGGTGCCAGTCAATGAATCACTTGATGACCACCAACCAGGTTAGAGACCCAGAAAGCAATACGCCTGCTCTCTAGTGTCAAGGCTCCTGGCTCAAACTCAATCCCAGCAGAGATATACAAGGAAAGCGGTGCAGCTCTGACTGATCAGTTGTTTCATCTCATGTGGCAAAAAGAGACGATCCCACAGGGATTCAAGGATGCTACTATTATACACCTATATAAACGCAAAGGAAATCTTCAGGCTTGTGACAACTACCGAGGAATCTCTTTGCTCTCCATCGCAGACAAGATACTCGCCAGGATTCTCCTCAACCGTCTCACATCACACCTTGACCATGGACTCCTACCAGAAAGCCAGTGTGGATTCCGAAAGGAGCGTGGGACCATCGACATGGTGTTCTCTGCTAGGCAGTTGCAAGGGAAAAGCCAAGATCAGAACGCTGACCTTTTCTCTACCTATGTCGACCTGACCAAGGCCTTCGACACTGTTAGCAGAGAGGGCCTGTGGAAGATCATGGCTAAGTGCGGATGCCCAAGGAAATTTATCACCATGGTGCAGCAATTCCACGATGGTATGGAAGCTAGAGTCCGGAACAATGGCGAGACATCAGATCTCTTTCCTGTCTCAAACGGAGTGAAGCAGGGGCTGTGTACTGGCACCAACACTTTTCAGTCTCATGTTCTCAGCCATGCTCACTGATGCCTTCAGAGATGGTGACGTGGGAATCAGCATCAGATACTGAATTTATGGCAAACTGTTCAACCTCAGGAAGATCCAAGCAAAAACCAAGGTCACAACAGACATCATCAGAGACTTTCTATTTGCTGATGACTGCGCCCTCAACGCTAGCTCTGAAGCTGACATGCAAAGCAGCGTCGACAAGTTCTCTGATGCTTGCATATATTTCGGCCTTACGATCAACACAAAGAAGACCGAAATAATGTATCAGCCAGCCCCAGGAAAACCGTATGCTGAGCCAAAACTCATAGTCAACGGCTACAAACTGAACTGAGCGCAGTGAACAGGTTCACCTATCTTGGCAGCACTCTGTCCCAGAATGTCGTAATAGATGACGAAGTTAATGCCAGAATTGCAAAGGCCAGCGCCGCATTTGACAGACTACTCGCCAAGGTCTGGAACAGAAGAGGCATTAGTCTTCAGACAAAGTTGAAGGTGTACAGAGCGATAGTACTCCCTGTGTTATTATACGCCTGCGAAACATGGATAGTGTACCAGCGCCATGGAAAGAAGTTGAACCACTTCCACACTACCTGCCTCGGAAGACTCCTAAACATCAAGTGGCAAGACAGGATCCCGTATACTGAGGTCCTTGCCGAAGCAAGTCTTGCCAGTATCTGCACCATCTTGATGCAATCACAGTTGCGATGGACAGGCCATGTAGCTCGCATGCCAGACCACCGTCTTTCAAAAAACAACCCCATTTATGGCGAGCTTGAACAAGGAAAACGCAACAAAGGAGGCCAGAGAAAACGGTACAAGGACACCCTGAAGACGTCATTGAAGAACTTTGGCATTAGCTATGAAACGTGGGAGCAGACTGCCCAGGACAGGGTCGTGTGGCGCTCCTCCATCACTAAAGGTGTTGCAGTTTACGAGGCCAACAGGACAACCGCGTCAGAACAACGGAGGCAGGCCAGGAGATCCCGAGCCAGTAACCCCACAATCAGCGTTGCTACCATCCCATGTCCACAATGCCACAGAACATTCAGGTCGCACATCGGCCTCATCGGCCACCTACGCACCCACAGACCATTTGTTCCCGATAAAATACTGGATGACTAAAGTGGTCTCATCGACTTGATGGACGAACTACACAGTTTCATATGCTCAATTTGCACAGCATCAGAGTGTTCCATATTGCTTTCCATTGGTTTCTCACTGCCGGCAATTTTTACTCGAGGCGGTGGGTGAACCGAACTCAGTATTTTGAAATAGCTGGACTCGAGTCATATGCACTAGTGTAGTCCCAGTCGATTTTAGAACATTTTTTTCTCCCCTTTAGGTGGTGGTACAAGAGTTAGATTTAGGCATTCTTAGTATGGATTGAAAGGTAATTGTATATTTTTTAGAATTTGAGCATTATCGTGTTACTGTCTGTGTGTATTTCTGCGAAAGTGCACAGTGAATAATGAGGCATTGAAGCTGATCCGGAAGGGAAATCTGTGACCCAATGCACAGTTCTTTGTTTACAGTCCTGCCTCTCAAACAAATGCCAGATAATCTATAAGAAGAACTTGACCGTGAGTTCAGTTTTGAAGGTGTTTTAGAATAAGATATGATTTCTTATGATTTGACCACAATCGATAATTCAGTACTTAGAAACAAATGTGGAGAATATAAAGAAAAATGAATTGTGACCTGAGGCCTCTCAGCATTATATCCTTAAAAGTTTAAATTGGTTTAAGAAGTATAATTTTAGTTGATAGATACACAAAACTTTTAATATTGTTGTGTATATTGACTGTAAAAATAGAACAATAAAATTAAAAATATTTTTTTTTAAATAAAAAAAATTAAATGAAATTTTTTTTAAAAAAATTATCCTAAAATGCACATATAAAATATCTGTTGGGATATTAATTATTCTCAGCATGAATGTATTCTGCACCATATACAAGCGGAAATGGCTGATATATGTCAAATTGTGTCAGAGAAAATATCTTTGAAAGCCTCAATAAGGCCCTTTTTAAAGACACATGTAGACATCTTTCTCTTTGATACCGTGCCTTTAGGCCCTTTATACTATTTATTATGGGTCCAAGCAGTTCATTTATGTGTTTATGAATGGGTGACTATATGTTCGTAAACATAGTTATGTTATACTTCATAAAAAAAAAATGGAGATGGAAAACCTATGGTAGAGCCAACTCAGATTATCTACAAAGCCGTTTTAAACTCTTACAGAATGAAAGATGTCAAAAAGTGTAGGTCAAAAGGATAAAATATATATTTCCAGAAGTCTGCGTACCCTTGGATTTAAGAAACAGCGAAATGAAGCATGTTGAACACAAAATGCATTCTTTTTTATTGTTCACTTTGGTTAAGGTCTTGATTGACAAAGGGCAGCTTAATGAATAGGCTGATATCCCATTCTAATTAACCATTTTACGTCATGCATTGTTAATTACAAATAATAATTGTTAAGTGACACTCTAAACATTACACTAGAAATGTTCAAACGATTATTTGAATTTAACTTTTGCGTAATTTATCTTAACAAGGTTACACATCCCACATAAGCGAATGTCCATATGTTTCAGAATGTTTGGGATAAGAAGTTCCCATTTAGAACATCATATAGGATCTAGTTGTACCTAAAGTTAATCAATAAGGCACATACCTCTGGCTGTATACATTTAAAATATCCCAAATGTCATTTCCATCATGAACATGTTAATTGATATAATATATTTTAATTTAGTAATCTGACAGAGTGCGGTATTAGTAGTCTTATATAAGGGGGTTTCTTAGCCAAACCCTATTTTTGTACTTGGACCACAGCGTGATTTTTACCCCCCCCCCACCCCCACCCCAATCATCCCCCCCCCCGTTTTATCAAAATGTATTTAAAAACGACTTTTGTTGAGGCAACAAACTTGATTTTATCGTTGATAACCACATGGGACCATCCTGAAAATCATCGTCGTCGAACAAAAATAGGGTTGGCTCAGAAACAAACCCCTTATATAAGACTACTGCGGTTTTTCGACATAGATTACTAAAAGTTTACCACATCCATTTTTGACAATCACACTCAATTTACTGTAATAACTAGTCTAAAAAAATCCGCCTTGCTATAATCAATACTATCAGACTTTTTATAACCCAACGCGAATGTGTTAGACGATTAGATTTTATTGTCATCATCTCAACGTAACCAGAAAATCCATCTAGCGCAGCCTTATAATTATCGAATCTGATTACATTACCTACTACATTTCTTTTGATGCCTTTTGCTCGTTTTTTAACTTTATTATCTGACAGTTTCAAACAGTACATTTTACGTCGTAATCCGATAAACTCGATGATAGGAACAAAATTTGTTTCATCCTTAAACTTTCCTATAACCTTTTTGTTATTGCTACAGTGAAATCCGCTGTTTTTTGGATAATCTGAAAGATCAAATAATTCTCGGCTATCGTAAAACTCTTGATAAATATCATCAGATTCTATCTTGCACATTAGCAAGTCAATGTCTGTAAATAAAAGCTCTGCATCATGGTCACTTAACCTTAACAAAATCATAGTGGAACCAGTACATTAACTTCTTTGATATCTCAAGTACTGCCATACCAACATAAACCGGCTTGTTCAACTTCAAGTTTGTCTTTCTTGTATGAACGGCTTCATTATATATTTTCATACTAACAAAATCATCAGATGCAACAAGTTTATTACGTCGTTCCACGTTATTAACGATCTCAATACTGACTCGCTTTCTGATATATTCCATAGTCTTGCCGAAGACGCTGTTTTTCATGAGCTTGAAAAAGTTTTATTCAAATTCTGTTTTTGCAAAGGCTCTTCGGCTACAATTAACGTCGATATAATCTTTCATCCAATATGACTGACTAAATTTTAAAACTCGATGAACTTTTCTTAATACAAGACCATGATCAAGTGCCTGTTTCAGATTTTTGTAATGCAAAATGTATCTTTGCTTGTTAAGAAGATTAGGAACTAGCTTATGAACAACATATTTACACTGTGAATAATTTTTTGTTGTTTTTCTGATAATAAACTGTAGTCGATTAGCATTGATTCTGGACAAAATCGATAATCATTTTGGTTATCATGAAGCTCAACAGGATAGTAAAGATCAACTTCAACAAAATAATTAATATTGTCTGTTACGATTTTATCAGTTTCGTTAAAAAAACAACTGTTTTTCACTGATCCATCTGAAACCACCAAACTGCATAGCCTCAGACATTGCATAACTCTAAAGAATATTTGTGTCATGAAAAGTTATAAAACTTGATGTCGCTGTATTATCATAGTCGTGTAAATATTTATTGTTGACGCTAGCATATTTTTTTTGTTAAGACACTTATTTCGCCTCTGATTCCACGCTCGATGAAACAGAACATATCTGGGTCTGTTAACAACTCCAATTTTATTTTGCTATGTTTTAGTAATGCATCCCAGTTTTGTTCCGGTGATGAATAATACCAAACCGGGTCAAGTCCACAGTTACCAGCGCTGACTTCTCTGAAATTTTAAAATATATCTGCCAGCAACAACACATCTGTGATCAGATAAAAGTCATGATAATCATCGAAGTTTTTACAGTCGAACGAGTCCCAGATCGATCTGGCATAATCGTAATCATCATCACTGAGACGCTCAAGATTAAATCGAAAATAAAACGATTTTTTGTCAGGTAAACTTGTTCATCAAATCCATCCTAACTGTCAAGATATTCGTATGGAAAGATACCTTTCGTGTCAGTAAATTTGATTTCTTACCTAAATGCTCAGTCAAATTATCAAACTTACCGCAGCTTTTTACAAGCTCATTCAACGATGCTGCCATAAACTGCAAACTATCAATAAATCTTAACTTGCCGAGTGTCACTGACATATAATTTTAAGTGTATTTGGAATACATTTTATTTTATCGTTGTTGCTATTTTTCAGACAGTTTATTATATTCTTGCTGCCCATCGCCTCAACGATAATATGAGAATCATAACCACGAAAATTGTGAAAGATAACAGGAACAAAATCTGGTGCAGTATATTTTAAATTATATTTGTCATGTGCTGGACCGCGATACTTACCAGTAATATGACAGTGATCTTTTACACGATCTTGAGGCGCAAGCGCCTGCTCACAAATATGACATATTTCTGCTGCAGCAAAATCAGTTTCTCGTTTTATTGTCAGCGGTTTCATCGTTGTTTTACTGAGCAACATCATGATGACTTAAACCTCGTTGATAAGATTTTTCAGAAGCCAAATAGGAGGATCTGCTCCACGATAAATTTTTATTGATTTTGATAAGCTTTTAACAGCACAGACAGCTTTATAAACTACTCCCCAAAGAATATGTTCTTGAATTTTTCTTTTCGAAGATTTGTCAGGGTTATTTTCTGCTCCTACCACTGGAAGTAAAATAAGCTCGAAATCAGCATAAATTATAAAAGGAACTTTCATCTTTTGTCTCTGTTTTGTAAATTGTAATATCTGTTCATCTTCGCCGGGCATAGATAACCGCTGTACGTCAGAGCAATACTCGAGATGACGATCAAGTACTTGCTAAGACTTGCAGCCGTGCAAGCATCTGACACAAAAATACGTTTTTTCTTTGTGCTTGTTGTACTGACCTCCGACTAACCCGTTAAAGTTTTTTATCAACGTGTAATGATATTTGTAAAATTGTATATTTATTGTTGTTTGTGATGCTCGATCGCTGATGTACCTGGGATATAGCTTTTGTTATTCATCATCGACATCAGATACATTATTACCTCCTGTTAACAGGAGATTGTTTTGTTTTTCAAATTTCAGAATTTGATTTTCAGCAACACGAAAGTCAATCTAAAGTTTAGATTGTTAATATGAAAAGTATAATTTGATACTCGATAAGGATGATCTCGTGCTGGAAATAACGCTGATAATATAGCCCACTAAAAGCACTTGTCGCTATTTGTGACATTCACACAACATTTTGAGTTTTTTATTTTAGTTGGCAGCTCAACATATGAGCTACATTGCAATGGACTATATTTCACAGTGTGGAATAAAATTTCTGTTATTTTATCAACTTTTCAACCCGAACCAGATGCTGTGTACTGGTAATTTTTCTTCCATATTTCCTGAAATATTTCATCTGACAAAGATATCAAATCTGTTCCAGTTAAAATTCGACGAGATCTTGATGTGATATAAGGATCAGCAAGTTCTTCGAGTTGTTGTTGAGACGCAAGCGTCTCTGCAGCAGACTGCTCTGAAGAAATATTTAGTCTAGGAAACTGAACATGAATTTGTAGTATGATTTTTAAACCTTTGTGCTCAGCAAGCTCAGATTTTACAGTGGCAGAAGCAGATGATACAAGTTTGTGGCAGAGAAATTTGCTAGAAAAAGTTTATTAAAAATCTCCAGCTCTTATCGAACCCAGTAAATGCAGTTGCAATTTTTGTTAGATTGATAGTTTGCTATTCGCATCAAACCTCGTTTTGTTATAACGACAAGTTTCGACATTGTCATGATATTGTTTTACATTTCTTCAATTGAGTTTGATATGAACATTTGTCAGTTAGAGATTAGAAAAACACAATAAAATAATGACACAAAATTTATACCAGATGCTACTCATCTCGAGCGATCTTGCGAGATACCAGGAAATATCTGGGTTCATCCTGGATATAACCTCTTTGCTGGCAATGAACTTGGCGTTGTGATAAACATCAGAACAAAACATTCGATCGGAGTTTTAACTCCGGCTGGTTATACAATTCGAATGAAATGTGAAGATGATGCAGAACATAAGGAAATGCTTTTCCATGAGTGTATCTGGACGCTGTTTAACGATGATATTCCAGATGGAATGAAAGTTTTTCAGGTGAATGATCAGGTTACTGACAATAATATCGCTAACTTGTCTTTGCAAGATGAGTTTCAACAACATCCAGTTTATAATTTGTATGAGGGTAGCAAAAAAGGAATTATCAGAAATATTAAAACAAAAAAAATCGCTGGTTGTGTTGATAATCATGGTTACTTGAATGTGATGATTCGAGAAACTAGCGCTTATAAAGTTTGTTATAAATCACATTGATTTATTTACAAGGTTTTTCATGGAGTTATTTCAAGTGGCTTAGTCGCAGATCCCAAGAATAGTATTAAGACAGACAACCAACTTGAGAACTTGGATCTTCTGTCACATAAAGAAAATGTTCGTCGAGGAAAAGGGAAGTTTAATCTTAAACATCCTCCCAGGCCTATTATAGCAACCAATTCCATCACAAACGAAGAAATAATATTTCAATCAATCTATGCAGCATGAAAACATTTTAACATTCACCCGCAGTCGATCAAATGTGTTGCAGATGGTCTCACAAAATCCGCCTTTTCAAAAACATTAGACAGAAATGTTTTTTGATACGAATCACCTGCTGTTTAAAATGTTTGTGATATAGTTGCTTGTCAAACAGAAATTAATATATTTGTTTAAAGTTTCCTTATTGTTTTCGACAAAGATCTTGCCGTATTATAGCATGTGATCGACCTCGACGTTGCTGAGCAAGATCAAATTCTTTTTCTCGTTCTACTTCAAAGTGAGCCACAACATTGTTGTCGCCATGAAACACGTTTTTTATAGCTGGTAGGGATTCACCACATTAACTCGAGTAACAAATCTTTCCATATTATTTAACTATTGGCACAAAATTGAAACAGCTTTGCTTTTCACAGATCTATCTTTAGAAAGCTTTTGAGATCTTCCCTTCCCAAACAACACTGTATACACTTCATAATAGTGTTTCTATCATATCTAACAAATATTTGTTTATATTTCTCATATATACCTCAGAATCTGTTAGTAACACATTAAACGCCGAGTAAGGATCATATTCGACTGGTACGTTCAACTATTTTTCTAACAAATATCTTGACACCGTCGAGTAACAGGTTCATGTTTAAGATTTCAGCTCTGATGTTGCTTCTTATATCGTCTGGCATTCGATTACAGTAATTAGATAAAAGTCTTATGAGTAGAATGTCGTTGACAAAAAGACTGTCAGATTTTCGAGCTGACCTTGTCAATGAGATCGCAGTCCAGTACAAGCAAGTGCCAACGCAACAAGATGTTTTGTATCAGGATGCTAAGAATCCAAATACTACCAGCAGTATAAAGTTTGATCTAGAAATGTGTCTATTTCCTGTCATTGAAGATAAGTTTGCTAATGAACCAGGAATAATACTTCAAGATGAACAAGTTTATGTAGCAGCGCAATTACGGTATAATGTAAAATATCATATTACTAAAAAGATTAAAAAGTTTAATTTTACCATCTCTGAACATCAGATACTCTGAAAGATGTTAAAGCCGTTCATGAATCGTGGACAGTTAGAAGTTTATAGTTGTCAAAAAATATACAATTTGATTTTCTCTTTAAGATTTTTAACCTGATGACGGATCTAACAACAACACGAAGACAACAATTAATATCATTGTGCAAGCCAGTGAAATGTAGGTCTATCCTTTTGAAATACGAAAAGATTTACTGTGATCTTTTATTTCACTAGTTGGTATTCAACTATTAAAGCTGTCACTATAATCTTTCCATTTGACCAAACTTTGCTTACCTTTTCTTGCTATTACTCGCTCGATGACGAATATATCCTGCTCTGTCAGCTGCAGCTCCTGTTCGTAGAAACTTCTAGTAATTTCTTCTCCTGCTAGATCTTTCAGCTTATTCGTAAGAGTTATTGTTGTTAAAATTTTATCCACAATAAAAACTTCCTTTGACCAATTACGAGTACATCCTTTTTCAAATGTTTTCTTTACTAACGAAATTCTAACCCGATCGCCTATCCTAACTTGTGTCTTCGGTACATATTCTCATTCACCAGTATTAGATTATTAACAGCGCTTGATGGTGACATTCCAAGTGTTTTATGTTTGGTGTTATTGTAATCTGATAAATCTTTGGCAGATCATCAACATACCTGCTTTTAGTTGTGAGTTGCTTATAGATCTTTTCTTTTAACGTGCGATTAAACCTCTCCAAAATAACACTTTTACCTTCATTTCCAGTGACGTACTTGCTGATTTTATTTTGTTCTAGAAACTGCTTGAATTGCTTATTAAAAAACTCCTCTCCGTGATCAGTCCAAATTTTATTTGGTTTTCTTGGCGTATCGCCAGACGCCGTGTTGATAATATTATCTCTTAATGCGTTAGAATTAGTTTTGCCTGTTTTATCTGCAACATGTATACTAAACGCGTATTTACTAAAAACATCAACTACGTTCATCAGGTATCTTTAGTCGTCGTTATACTGTGCAGTGTTTGACATATTAGCAAGATCTATTCCCCATGTCATCAACTGCGTTTGGGACGACCTTTCGTCGAGGAAACTTTTATTTTTTGGTTTGTGCAGTTCATGTGTCAGGCTATCATAAAAGTACATTTTCACCGAGTCGGGGCTTTCCATGCCCAAGTTTATATTTTGTTTCTATAATAACTTGCACTAGTTTACAATCAAATCTTTCTCTAATCGTATTAGGTTGCATATCTCTTAGTTCGTCGAGCATAACACGATCACAACCAGGTTTATCGTTTTCGTTGTCCCGGTAACATGTCATTACGCAATTACGTCAACCTGATTATAAGGTTCTTGTACTCATATTGAGTTGTCATTTTCATCAAGCTGTTGATCGAGCGGGTTCCATGGCCCTGTGTATTTATGATCTGGCAATGTCCATCCTCCGCTAGGTTTTGGTAATTTGCCAATATGTTTGTGTATATCTAAGCCGGAACCGATTAGAGCTCGGTGATTACAACACTGACAGTAAGTTACTATTTTGTTCTGCTCGAGACACAGATCGTAATCGGCTTTACATTTGCAGCTCATCTTATAATTTAATCGTCGACTAAAAGGACTTTTAGCGGTCCACCATCAAGCAAACCATCTCCAGTTACTTTTTAAGAAACATACTCTTTTTTCTGCCACAAACAGCACAAATATGTTTAAGCATTAGTCTGTTGTTTTTAGCTGTTTCTGTTGTCTCGTTAGTATCTTCCGTTTTACTTCTGCACTTGAGGTAATACGTTGTCATTTTTTTATATTTGCTTGTTACACAAAATTGCAATTTTGTCGTTTTCCAAGCTTGGTTTAGGTGTAAACTGCAATATAAATTTCAGAAAATTACCCGGTCCGCCAGCGGACTGGGCCATTTGTTTGATAAACATAACACAATAATATCCACAAGCTGCAGTTCCAACTGGTTGAATTTGATTAGAAGAGTAATTTTTTTTAATTTTTGGGACGCTCGTGTCCTCGATGATAAAACGTACTGTCTGATAACATTGCTCGGAGGAAGATCAAACGAATCAAAATAATTGTTTTTGTAAAGAACTACCCAATGTGTACCAGATCCATCGTTAAAATTTTGAATATTTATTACACAACTTTGATTTGTCAGCAGCGGTTGTGATCATAACTCATCTTTTGGAAATACTCCGACGAATCCGTTAACATCTTTTAGTTTATCTAGAATCTCAAAGTTGTTTAACGGTGGCTACCGGGCAGCATCACGCCTTTTTCTCTCGTATTTCGTTTTCTCGTTTGCATTCCTCGCCCTATCCCCGGCAGGTTCGGAAGTAGACTTCCTGCTATTCCTGCTAGTAACAGCCCTATGAATTCGCCTTGTTTTGTCGTTGACTTCGTTGCGGTTCTCATTTTTTTTAGTTGTTTTGCGTTTCCGAACACGTGTTTCAGGCATTTTTTATTACTGTTCTTAGACAAAATCACACAAGTTGTTTCATACCGTCTCCAGAAACAGCCTTTTAGTTTCACCAGATATTGCACATGACGCTGCACTTATATCTAATGTTCGTAGTTCTGGCAATAGCTTTGGTAGTACCATTTTTGCAATAGTTGCTAGTGCAGGTCCCAGGAATCCTCCACTTAATTCTTTACTACACGCCATAGTATTAACTTGTGCTGCTGATAAATTCAAAATAAATGGCTTGCGTTGTTGTATGTTATTGATTTGTCTTTGTGTTAACAGCAATATTGCTGGCTGTGGATCGCTCTGCATTCCGAACTCAATCGTCAATGAAACAGACAGTCGTTTAACTATAGTCTGTGTTGGCTTTTAGCTTGTCCTGGTGATAAGTTTATTTCGTGTATAATATATTTCATTGTATTTTATTTTCCTTTTGCTTGATAAAATTGTACCGCTTGCTGTAAAGTACAGAGCACTTCGCACATAAAAAGTCATTCTACCTCTTGCAGAATGTATCGTTAAGAATCTATCAGATACAATTAGCGCATATGCATAATACGTAACAGCTGGAACATCTAATGTCCATGTAACTTCGATATCAGAAGTTGATCCAATGCCTCGATCTGAATGTTTTGATACGTCAAAGTGGAATATCGGTTAAAGTATTCTAAACTCTTCGATTGAAATTTGAGATCCGCTATCAGCATCTTGATATTTTTGCATCGTCTCCGTCACATACATGTCAGCACGAGATACGCTTATATCTGTGCCAGCTCTAAAATCACATTCGATTGCGCGTTCTGAATACTGCTTAGAATTTATTCTGACAAATATTCGTCGGACATCTGGACTTCGAAAACAGAATTGTTTTGTAGTTGCCGACCACGTCAGTCTTGACGTTGAAACACAATAAATACCCGTCTTGGTAACTGTTCCTTGGTGCTGTTGCTAATCTCCACGTGTTGTCCGCTGAATTTGGTACTGCGGTTTCATCAATCTTGTTTTGTTCAAAGTATATTATTTGGGCAAACGTGGTCAACATCGCCTCAATTTCGATTGTTTTAGCGATAGATGGAACGACTCGTGGCATCCACAGTGCTAGTCATGAAATTACAAATTGTGCATCATCAACACCTGCAGCTTTCATCAGACAATCGTTTTGGTCTGCTCGGTCAAGTATAGGTGTGTGTTTGATACCGCGAAAAGCTTTATTATAATCGCGGCAAAACCCAACTATTATGCTTAGCGGAAGCATCAATGTTATTTGATTTGAGCGGTCTGTGAATGTTCTTCGATTAACATAACCGTCGTTGTATGATGTCGCTGAAATAAGAAAACGATAGCTTGAGCTTTTGCTAATGGCACAGTTGTATCAGCATCTGCAGCTGGTGGAACAATTCTAATCGCATTACAAAGAGCTATTAGCGCGTTTCCAACGTTAGCTATTACATTATCTGCTGTTGCATCTGTACTATACTGAGCATGAAGTGGAGCTAAATAGTTGTTAATATTAGTATGAGTCGCCGCATCGTCAGCATCAGCAACTGGAAGATCTTCTGGTGATACTCTAAACACATCAGCTACAGCAGCTGTGCCAGGTCCAGTATCTTTAAACCATAGCATATTCGTTGCAACAGATAGTGAATAATGTTCACTAAAAGACACAAGATCAAGAATAATATTTGCTACTGGTAAGTGCATAGAAATATCTTATACTGTTTGATTAGCTAATTGATACCTAGCGCTTTTAAACAAACTCCAACCGTTATTCTCGAGTGTTATTTGTGTATAAACAGCTATATTTCCACCAGCTTGGATCGCTCCGGTGGCCTAGTGTTAGAGCGTCCGCGTCGGATGCGGGAAGTCGCGGGTTCGATACCCGGCCGAGTCATGCCAAAGACTTTTTTAAAAAATGGTACTAACAGCTACCTCGCTTGGCGCTCAGCATTAAGAGGTTAGTGATAGGACTGGTCGGCCTGTTGTCAGGATAATGTGACTGGGTGGGACATCATGCCACATGTCTGCAGCATGATGCCCCAGTGCTAGACATCACTATAAACTGTCACACTGCAGACATCGTAGCGATATGACTGAAAAATTGTTAAAGCTACGTTAAAAATCTAAATCACACAAATCACACAAATCCACCTGCTTCTGTTTTTATACTTCCTCGTACTTCAAGTACGGCTTTGAGCGTCCACAGAAACACAGCTTCATTACGCGTGTTAAACGTTCTGATACCCATCTTATTAGTTTCGTTTGAATTTTCGTCAAGAAATTTAACATACTTAAATTCTATTGAGTTGTCTGCAGTTATTTCCTCGTTAATGTCAAGATAATTTTTGACTGATATTCTTTATATGTTATTCTTAGACAAAATCAAAGATCGTTAGACAACATCGTAAACCGTTAGACAAAAATCTCTAGATCTCCGCAATATCTGGACGTTGTGTTTTTGTTATTAATTTTCTGATAATTTCTTCGCCTGGCGGAGATAACGGTTTCTTTGTTGTAGTTTTCAACGCCGTAGCTGCTTCTGAAGTTGGTGCTATTTCAGAAATTACTTGTTTTATATCTGCTGCAGTTTGTGCGATTTGCTGCGTAGATTGTCCCTTGATTTTATCAGCAATCTTTTGTCTGACATCTGTACCTACTGCAGATACAGCTCCTGTTGTAAACGATTTTGATGCATCTAACGCAATTGGTGCTACTTTGTTAGCAATTCCTGGTATATTTTCAACTATTTTTGAGAATATATTTCCGAAGAAACTTAGTACGATTTTTCTATGATAAATGTTTAGTTCCTTCATCTTGTTATACAAAAATGCACGATAAAATTTATCCCGATGAGCAGAGCTCACTGAGACCTCAAATGCAGATAATATGTTAAATTTCGTTGTTGAGATTCGTTGTCGCCCTGATTCATTTGTTAGAGTCATCGTGACAGAAGATATTTGATTTTCGACGTTTATCGGATAATATATTATTTGCCGTGAAGTTACTTGCATCAGCGAACCTAGTAGAACATCAGGAGAAAAATTATAAATAGTTTGTCCTCTACTGCCACGTGCCGTATACGATCCGCTGGCAATCGAACAGTTTACTAGAATTGTATTTACTTTTGTTATATCCACTGATAATTCGCCCTCGTATAAAACTGGATCGCTTTGCGATCTAGAACCGTACTGTTGTCGAGCAAAACCTAGCAACGATCCGATGCTATTAGCGGTACCAAAATCAACAAGAAAATTGTTTTTCAACGTGATTTTGGCACGTAGCGTGTTATGGTTTGGAGCAAGTTCAAAATTTTTGGCCACGGATCCAACTCCAGTTGTAATCAACGACTTTATTTTTTTGCTTAGATCTACAACGTTGTAAGCGCCTTGTGGTATCTTAATAGATATCCAAGCCGAGCCAGCTGGCTGGCTCGACTGAAATGTGAAACCGTCTTTCACGTTAGTTTTTATATTTGCCATGGCGTGCTACGTAGCAGCTGAAACCAAACCTATTTTATATTGTTGTGAGGACGCTTGCTTCCCTGAGTCCAGCTCGATTGGTGGATTATAAATAACAGAAAAGTTTGCGCTATCAGCTGTAGTTTTAGATGAATCAAGTAATAGTGTAGTTGATAACATTTTTTTTTTTTATCTGATAGATAAAACTCGGAGTGCTTTGCGGTTAGCGAATCAAATCGCTGTGATAAGATCACTTTGTAAAATATAATATTCGTCCGATGTTAGATAACCTTTGATCGCAGATTATCTAAAATTTCAACAATTTCGTTGTCGACTTCTGTGTTTACATTTCCAGATTCTTTTGATGAAATTAGTAACATTAGTTGATCAACTATTTCAGCTTTGGAAATGAAGATCTTGACAACGGAACCAAAAATTTCATGTGATTTTTCCGATCGAAGTCAGCTCTTCTAACGTTCTGAGAATATTTCCATCTACTAGAATCAACCTCTCTAATTTTTCTTAAAATTTCATCATCCCTTTTTTGTGAACATTAGCTATAACACCGCCTGTTAACAACCTAACATTTTTCTCAATTCCATCTGGTGATGATGACCTATAAATTTTCAAAAGAGCCTCATTACCACTTTTTATATCATCAAATAAATGTATTAAATTTTCTCTTTCCTCTTCTCCCCAATCCATCATACTATCATAGTACCTATAATGTGATTAAACATATTTATTATAAAATTCATCATACTCTTTATCCATAATTTTTTGAAAGATCTTGCTCAGACCATTATCAATAATATCATCAATTTTTTTTCTAGTCTGATTTTTTTTTTTTTTTTTATTCTGCAGCAATCGGGTCACCTATTCGCTCTACAATTTGCTCAGCAACTTTCTTTTGTCCTTCTTCAAATCTACCAAGTAATCCTTTTTCTTTTAACTTTTCGACATCTTCAGATGATACCGCAGAAATATCTGGTTGTTTGCCAAGTACAGCTTCAGTAACAGGTTTAAAAGCCTAGCAGTTTCTACTGCTGTTTGTTGTTGTCCGCGACGTTCTTGCTCAACTTTTTTCTTAAATGTGGCTCTTGTCGCAATAAATTTCTTTAGAACCTCTATTCGTTTCGCTTCCATTTTTATAGATATCTATTAGATTAATTTTCGGATCGCTCTAGCAATCTAAAAACTTGTCTATTCCACATCTAAACAAGTGATTGCGATAGCGTAGCGTACTATCTTATCAAACAAGAAAATGTTGTGCTTTCCCTGGCCAGTAACGTCATGATAACGTTCAGCAAAATTTATCTTTTAATACATCACCGCACTGTTCTCGTTCTATATTTTGTACATCAACGTTGTCGAGTCCAGCAAAAATATAAAACAACCTGTACTTCGCCTGATAAATCGATCATCATTATAGAAATCCTGTGCTAGATAACCACATTACATTTTCGATTGCGCGACAATGAAAATTGTGATTTAATCTTATTCATTTCCTGTTGCTTAACGGAATATCATCAAATACAATTATCTTATGTTCATCCGAATCTAGTTCAGCAACCGGAATAAGATCTTCAGGTTGTTTTATAACAAAAATATCAACACCAACTCGTAGTTCATTTTTAAGTTTTCCGTTATACTCGCTAAGCAGCTCGTATTTGTCCTGCTGCGGTTGATCGTGTAAATATATACCCCATCGTAGTTGAAGATTCATCAACAGGTTAGTTTTACCAGATCCAGTTCGTCCTACTCTCAGATAATGGCAGTCTGGTAGGTCGTGGTTATGTTGATGTTTGATTAATCTCTCCGTGTCAAAGTTAATTATGCTCATTCTATATTGGGTATTTACCAAAAATCTGTATCGTGCGGTAAGAATAAGAATGAGTTATTACACAAAATTTGGTACATTAATCGGAAGCTCAACAGAAGTAAAAACAACAACTGTGGCTGGCGCAGATTTAACCAATTATCTCAATAAATCTGGAGATACAATGAAAGTTAATAAAAGTATGTCAGGTCAGCGAGTACTAGACCTAGAAACAACATATCCTCCTGTCAACGCAAATAACACACAAACTGTAAGTTACCCCCAGCTTAAGACGATCGATAATAGCAAGTTATCGCTGAGAGGTGGAGCAATGACTGGATCGATAAACATGGCAGGTAATAAAATAATAAATATGGAAACGGAATACCCTCCTGCTGACGTAAATAACACACAAGCTGTAAGTTATGCACAGATTACGACGATCAATAATAACAAGTTGTCACTAACTGGTGGAACAGTGGCTGGATCGAAAAACATGTAGGGAAAACTAATAATCGATACTCAACTTTATAACACATCGCTGACCGACGACACTTTTGTAGCAAATGTAAAGTCTGTAAAAGACAATTTTATGATAAAATCTGGCGACACTATGGTGGGAAATCTAGACATGGGCGTGTTAAAAAATAACCATATATGTACCTGTCAATGGTTTTGGCCTAACAAATAAACTGTATGTTGACGCAGCTATTATTGCTGCAAGTACAGCTGCAGATGCTGCTTATCTTAAAAATACAGAAGGTACAATTACAGGTGCGATCGACATGGATGCTAGTAAGATAACAACGATGTACGTTCCAGTTAATGTATATGATCTGACAAATAAGCCGTACGTGGATAGTGTTGCTTCTGGTTGTACAAAACGAGCTAAAAACAGTGTCGGTCATATTCCACATCTCGTAAATGCTATAGATAATCGATGGGGTTTTGTTGCACGTGTGTCAACTCAATATCCTGCAAATAATCCAAATTATGTGTTTGCGTTTAACAGTGCTATATCTGGATGGTCAGAGTGGACCACAAACGGAGAAACAAGTAACTTTTGGATTAAAATTCAATGCCCGGCAGCTGTTGCGATTTGGAAATTTCAACTGCGAGGTAGATTAGATATTAATGTCGGGCGTATATACAACTGGAGATTAGAGGGATCGACAGATAATACAACCTCAACAACATTATATAGCGCGACAGGTGTTTATATCTCAACCAGTCAACAATTCACCATCGTTGATACTAATACTGTTAACAATACTATAGGATTTATATTGTCAATGCTACAAGTCCTTACCCAGGTATTACAGTGTTTCAGATATATACAGTTGACGATTTAATGTAGATGTAGTTTATAATATCACAAGCGATCTCCTCAGACCCACCATCGATCAAAGTAGCTAAAGAATTTTATAAATTTATACTTTATCGTAAAACACAAATAGCAATAGCTGATGTTGACGTTGATCAGCTAAACCCAGAAGGTGCTAACGAGACTCGAGCAGTAAATACAATCTAAAGAATGAAAAGTTTAACACTCGAATCACCTGATTTAACTGAGAAAGAAGACAATTTTGTCAGAGTTGCAGGAATTAGAGGTCCACAGCTGAATAAAAAGCTATAACAGATTTTGATATTATTAGCAAGTACTGTCATCCAATCGATTGTGAGGAACAGCGAATGAAAGTTGAGTCGCTGTTGACAAATACACTGCTTGAGATTAATAAAGGAAATTCTATGATAATTAACAGATCTAATCTAATAAAAACAAAATCTCATGGTGGTAAGAAACCAGAACAGGAACGAATAAAGAAAGTTCACGATGAACTTGACAAACTAGCTGAAAAAAAAAATAGACTGACAAAAAATCGCAGAATAAGAGAGTTTTGTTAAGTGTCGTATATTTCCTGAGTTAGGTATGACCTATCCTGATGAAAAAAAACAAAAAAAAACCCAAAAACTAAAAAAAAAAGAAAAAGAAAAAAAACGTTATTTGAGGTCGCAGATTATCATAATGATACCAATCCGCTGGCGACGGCGTATCGTATACTAGTACAATCTCTAACAAACAGCGATTATAAACAATATTCTGCTGGTCAGATCAACGTTGCATTAATACTAGTATCTGATATTGAGTCAAAGATTGAGTCTTACAGCGATGCTGAACGAGATCTATTCTATGAAACACTTGATGATATAACAAGTATTAGTAATATTATCAAGCCTGTTAATCTAGATATAGATGACGATCCTATTCTTTACAAAAAAGATTTATTAAAAAACCTTAAAAATGAAGCTGGAAAGTTACTAACGGAAAACAAATACAAAAATATTAGAGATCTGATTGTTTGGTATCTAAACCTACCTATAGATAACATTAACATGGATATCGATAAAAGTAGACTTCTATCTTTTGCAACAGCATATGCAATACTTAAACAACATGCTTGCTGATATAATACCGAACTGAGATGTGAAATACGAAAAATAATACTCGGTAAATTTTGTTTAAAAAGATATAATATGGAAGATATTACTGTAGAGGATACTACGTTAAAGATGAAAATAATTCTTTTCCGAGGTAAGTATTTGACGATTATGCTTAACAATGAGAAATATAACACATATTTTCAAAATCGAAACAAGATCAAGTTGTGTCTTGTTCGTAAAGATGATTCAGAGTATTTTGATAAAATAACCTTGGTCACAGACTCACTTTCTGATGTTGTTGATATTCCTTACAATCCGATATCGCAAGATAAATATACTAAGATTACAGTTGTTGATGAGCTAAAAATATTATGTCGATAAGACAATAGTCTCACATGGAAATTTTATTAAGACGCTGGAACCTGGTTTTCTTATCAGTGGCAAAATTAACTTGTACTAGTTTTGTCATGATGATAAGAGTTATATAATAGCAAAAGCTGAGACGTTAAAAATTTCTCGACAAGTTTTTGTGTACAAATTTTGTGTGAATATTAAAAAAAAATCGCTTGCGATTTCATATATAAAAAAAAAAAACACGCAGTAGTCTTATATAAAGGGATTGTTTCTGAGTCAACCCTATTTTTGCTCGACGACGATGATTTTTTCGATGGTCCCAGGCTGGCAATCGAATGATGAAATCGATTTTGTTGCCTCAACAAAAGTCGATTTCAAATACGTTTTGATAAACCGTGGGGGGGGGGGGAATCATGCTGTCGTCCAAGTACAAGAATCGGGTTTGGCTACGAAACCCCCTTATATACGGCTACTGTATGGTAGCATCAACTGATATCACATTCCAATGAACCGTTGAACTTAATGTTTTAACCAACACTCTTAAAACAATACACTAGAAATGTTCAAATATATCATTTGAATTATGTTTGCACAGTTGATCTTAATAAGTACATGCTGCATGTCCCACACATGTAAATGTCCATCCTAGTTGACAAGGTTTGTGAATTGGAATTTCACATTTAGTTGATGATATAGGATCTATTGGTACCTATATTTGATCTTTGAGGCACATAATTGGCGGTATTCACTTGAAATATCCAAAAATGTTATTTCCCTCATGAATTAACTTACTTATGGTAATATATTTTAGTTCAGTACATTGTCACTTGACTTTCCTGTATACTGGTATGTACTAATTGTTGCACCAATGATAAAACCTCACCGTCCCCGCATTGCCTTCAACTTTATGATAGCCGGTGTGCCTTATTAGCTATTTAGCCTATTTAGGCTGAACATAATCTGACGAACATACTTCTAGAAACCTTGTATATTTTTGGCATGAATAGTCACTTTAATACACGCCCATTGCTTCACATTTCTGAGTGTCACTATATCAAGTTAAATGGGTTTATTTTTTCTTTGCTTGCACCCTTAATGTCATTTTGAAATCTCGATGTATAGCACATTTTAGCTTCATTTACCTACATCATACTGATCTATAAGATTAAGTGATTAAGATTATATCTAGCCTGGTATCTAGAACAAAGTGGAGGATTTGGATTAGTCTGGAAACTCTGCAGTGGTCAGGTGGTGATACCAAGGTTAAATAAAGGTTAAATGCCCGTTGCTTAATAGTCAAGTGTGACTGCGTCAACGTATTTATAGATATAGACAAGGCATAGTCAATGTACTTACCTAAGTGACCAGGATTAGTTTATATCACCAGGCTGATAAAAATGTATATAGCACCTCAAAGACATCGCTTTGGTCTTTACGAGAGAGATCTGCACAATTGTTCAGTAAAGTACAGCTTCCCTGGAGCTATATTTTTCTATTACTTTGCAACTTTTAGTGTTGACATTGAAAACCAATGCAATTTTGCTATAAAACACGGTCTTGGGCCAACCAAAATGGGAAATCTGAGTGCGCTATTATTTCTACTAGCAAATGGCCGCGTACCTGACACAGTAAATATGGAGCATAGCACTTTTCATTGCTTCGTTAGTGTGTACATCTATATGCATTTGAACAGGCATATTGCAATTTACTGCAAAAATCACTGTCAGCTGTCGTCTTTACTATCCCTTGACAATGTTACAAGTTGTACAGACCAAATCTACATTTCAGATACCATTCATTAGTAAACTTTGCTGTCTAAAATTTGTCAGTTTGAATTTTAAATTTTGTATGAAAATTTATTTTTTCCTTAAAATTTAGTTTTCTAAATTTAAATGTTTATTTAAATTTCAGTTAAAGTTTCATTGATCAATGTTTTTTATTTGAAACATATTTTCAGATAGAACTTATCTTGTATTCAGTTACTGCAGTGTGGTTAAGTGGTTAGAGCGTCTGCCTCGGATGCGTGAGGTCGCAGGTTCGAATCCCAGCACTAAGAGGTCAGTGTTAGGACTGGTCGGCCTGGTGTCAGGATAATGTGACTGGGGGGGGGGGGACATGATGCTACATATCTGCGGCATGATGCCCCATTATGCAACATGTCTGCTGCATAATGCCCCATCACTATAAACTGCAGACATCGTAGCGATATGACTGGAACATTGTTAAAGCTAGGTTAAAAATCCAAATCACACACATACATAATAAGGACGAGTGTGTGTGTGTGTGTGTGTGTGTGTGTGTGTGTGTGTGTGTGTGTGATTTGGTTTTTAACCTAGCTTTAACAAGTTTTAAGTCATATCGCTACGATGTCTGCCGTGTGACAGTTTATAGTGATGTCTAGCACTGGGGCATCATGCTGCAGACATGTAACATGATGTCCCACCCAGTCACATTATTCTGATACCAGGCCGACCAGTCCTAACACTAACCTCTTAATGCTGAGCGCCAAGCGAGGCAGCTGTTAGTATCATTTTTGTAAGTCTTTGGTATGACTTGGCCGGGGATCGAACCCATGACCTCCCGCATCCGAGGCGGACGCTCTAACCTCTAGGCTACCGGAGCGGTCCATAATAAGGACGATATAGCAAATTTAGTTTTCTTATCAGCACTTGGCCCAAAACTTGCATTCCATATATAACAGCAGTACTACACACTTTCTGACAGATGTCGCACACCTTCTTTGCAATGAAATTCAAAAAGACTTCGTGTGTAAAGTTGAAAAAGGTGTGGCATCCAACATAATAAAGGTGTTACTAAAACTGACCATAAATAATTTGGCCTGATAGGACTCAGCACAATTATTACTTCTGGTCCAGTACCCACCAATATAGTCCCGGTCTATTTTTAGAGCATTTTTCATTCTCTCCCGTTGGTGGTGATACAAGAGTTAGATTTGTGCATTCTTGGTATTGATTTAAAGATAATTGCTTATTCTGCTGACTCTGAGCATTATGGCGTGGTTGTTTGTGTATTTCGGCGAAAGTGCACAGTGAGTAATGATGCATTGATGCTGATCCGGAAGTGAAATCTATGACCCAATGCGCGGTGCATGTTTATTCGAGCCTCTCCAAAAAAAAAAAAAGGAAAAAAGTACCATGCCAGGTAACGTATGACGAAGAATCACCGTGAGTTCATCTTTGAAGATATTTTAGAATAAGATATAATGTATTATGATTTGGACACACTGGAAACTTCAGTACTGAGAAACAAACGAAGAGAATATATAGAAAAATTTTTTGTGACCCGACTCCAGCTAAGACTGAAACTATACACCTCTAGGTAATGCTGAAACCCGAGTGCTTTTTCATTCGTATGTTATACAAAGGTATTTTTCTACATACAATTTCGTAAAGTGACGATGGTGACAATTTGTAAAAATAGTAGTAATAAACTTAACTGAACCATATTTAAACTGCATGCAAAAATATCAGATCACCTTTATTACAATTTCACAATGAAAATTCAAACCGTAATACATGCAAACAATTATACAAAAATCCTTGATATAGCATTTTTTTACGCGGATCATAATTTAACTATTTCAAGCGCTAGGATGTATTCTTTCGAAACACATGTGGCCTACATATAACAAGAAGTTATAATGTACAAGCAGAGATGTATGGTTAGAGTCTCTTGCCCGTCGAAATTTTTCAGAAGATTATCTACATAAATCTTATCAAATTATACTTTTTAAATGGCGTTTATTATTTTTCCAAAACAGTCTATTTAGTCATCATTCTTTCCCGATCTGTCATATTTAGAGAACGTGTTATGAACAGTTGGTTATCAAGACACGCATAAACGACGTTCTCTGTTAAAAAGAAAATATGTGATTCACATTCGTCTATCCTTAGATGTCTGCTTTGAATCCCGTTAAATCTCATTCATGCTGTCTGCTGTTGTTGTTGTAGGGTTTAACGCCATTTTTCATCACAAGATAGGCTATACATGGCGGCCAGAAATAATGAAGGAGGAAGAACCCAGGAAAACCCCGGAAAGAACCACCAACCCACGAGAAGCTACTGGCAAGCTTTCTCACACACCCACACTGGCCGAACCTAAGACTCGAACTCACGCAGACAGAGGTGAGATGGCAATGATCCGTAACGGTGAGCGCTTTAGACCACTTGGCCACTCGGGGCCCCCATGCTGTCTGCAATACGTAACTCGGTAGCAAAGTGCGCGAGAAAAGGCAGGGCAGCTCTCAGTTGAAATTTTACCAAGTTAACGGGGACTTGAGTTTCGACTGGGACACACGATGTTTTGAATTGAATATGACGTTTTTTTTTTTCTCAGTGGTATGGGGAAAAAACCAACCAAACGGGGACATAATCATACATTTCAAGGTTTTTATTACTAAGTAAAGCAATAGCAGTCTATCTCTGTCCCCTTTTGGAAGCGTGTCCCCAGTATGTTAATGTGTATTCTCAGTGACGTCCTCGTTTTGCACCCAGCAAGCACACACACACAAGATGGCGGAGAGGCAGAAAAGGATTCGTACCCGCACCTCCTGGTCGTGAATTATGCGCGCTAACCTTTGAGGCACACTTTCATGTGGAAAAGAGACAAATGGAATAGAGACTCAATCTACAATCAAGATTAAATGGAATTATCTTTTAGTACAATTTATGAATAATCAAACATCAGATTAAATCTTTCAATGATCTTTGGAAATTTCTGTGAAGTTTTCTCCAAATATACTATTCATAGGGCCATTTTGTCCGAAGACTTTCTGAACATATTGTGAATCCAAATAAAACTTGTTGCATTTAAACCGAGTTCACCAAAACGTTTTCTACAGTGATGACAGATTGTTAGTAAATTTCATCGAAACTTGTTTTATTTGCCTCTGAAGCACATGATGATGTTATTTGTTTCAGCATTTTAAGAAACTCTTCTCGTATATGCAAATGATGAAATAAGCACATATAGAAACTTTTATGTACTGTGATATTTACTTGTATTTACTTGCGTAACACAAACATGAAGGCTGCTGAAGTGTAAAACACAGCTGATGATATTTTTCTATTAATACAAGAAATGCAAAAGATAAACTAAAACATGAAAAATACGTCGGAAATAAAAATGTTAGCATCATTTTATTTGATGTAGCCGTTAGCAGGAAAGGACCAGAGTTATTTATATTCCTTCTTTTCTTGTTGAAGCAAATAAATAATAGGCATCATGGATTATGTTTCAGTTAGTGTCTTTATAAGGCCAGTCTTTCATGCAGCGCAACATTTTTAAACATTTGTTCTTTCTCACTCAAAATTTATTGTGGTTTTCATATTCAACCAAAGACTTTCTGTCCTTCATAAATAAAGAAGCAAAATGTGCTTCTTGCATTCAAAGCACGTTAGAATCCGCACCAAATCGGTTTTCGTCCCGAAAGTGTTCCAGAACACTGGCATTGCCAAGCCTTGCTTGTGAGGGGACACTTCGAAGGAACTTCCCTACAGGTACCGGTGGCATTACCTTTGCATTTACATCTGTCTGCACAGGATAGCCACAGTATTCCTGTTGCCGGGGAACTCCATCTGGAACACCGGCTCCAAGTATCCCAGCAGTCCGTGATTGGGTTTCCCTCGGTTGATGGGGTCATAATTAGGATCGCAAGGACCATGATGCCCAAAGGAATGGACATAGTCTTGGTTGATGCCATTTTACGATTGTTATTTGAAGAACGAAGAAACGTCTGTGCTATCCAAGAATAAAAATGATAAATAAAATAAATGTTAAAAGTATACTGCGAATTTGAAATAAGTATTAGTGATCCAAGATTTTCAGTTTTATGAGTCTATTTTCTTATTTACAAAACATCGATTTCCACTCCTTTTTGGGACGATAATCCCTTTAGTTGTTTGAATAGGTTAGAGAATTTACTCACTACAGAATTTTACCAACCTTAAAGAGTTTTTTGAATCACACTGTCCGATGTTGACTCCTCAACATTAAATACAGTTTTAGTAATAATTTCAAGTTTCTCAAAATAAATTTCTTCCTCATTATCTCATAGTGCTCACCTTCGACTTTGTTAATCGTCAAGTATAAACCAGGATTTTTATACGTATAAAATATGATTCGATTACAAATATCACAAATATCACAATTTCGTTTTTGAATTTTTCGTTCCCTCATTGTGCTTTCACTTTCATGTACATGATTTTCACAAAACTTTAAAAAATTAATTAGACAAGACAGTATTTCAACGTATTTATATTTTGACTGCATTGTGCATTTGGTAACATTTTATCCCTTTCGATTTTGTGATGAAGCTTCCAATTAATGGAATACATAATCCTATATGTCATGTTTGCTAAGCCCCAGCTATAAAGTCATGTATAAGCTATAATCTACCTGTCTTGGGAATATTACCGCGGCCACGTGTTTGATTTCTAAAGATTTCCGCGGGCTAGTGTTGAACTCTTACGCAATGTTACATGACCGGCCGGAGACCTGAATCTTGAATCGGCAAAGGCGATAGATCTCACCATCTAAACAAAGGTTTGTAGTTATCACACCTATATGTTAAAGCTTAGTGCAAAGATCAAAGGGAAGCCCGCCGGGTGAGCGGGGAATGTTCTCTTCCGTCGCCACGTTGAAAGACAGCGAGAGGGACATTGTCCGCTAAGTTTGATTGGATCGATTCACAGCGACGCCCAGTCGGAATTGAGATAAAGGGTGTGATTACAATTTAGAACCGTATGATAATTTTCTGAACTCGTAGGAGAAAATTTAGTATTTCGCCTGAAAGGATTGCAAATCAACAGGATTATTCCGAGAAGCCGCTCGTAATTTGGCTGCAAAACCTAGAGGTAGATTCTAAAGAAAGACGAAGCTTCGAAAAGGTCAGCAAGTCATTTGCTGATTTTTGCAGAATATTACAGCATCATAATTGTAATTATTTGTAGTATGTGTACTTAATTACTAGGATCGTTAGTATGTAGAATTACCTTTGTAGAGTTTCATTTACATGCGTATTTGAGAAATGGGCTTGCGCTTACGTAGAGAATTATTAGATACGAGGCGGAATTATGTAGATTGTTAGCTTGTGGTCAGAATTAATTTTGTAATTCGCTATTAGGTTACCTCGTAGCAAACTAGTGCATTTATTAATGCGTTATGTTAGAATTTACACATGCTTGAATTGTGAATTTGGAATGGTTGAAGTATGTAAGATTAGTTACTATGGACGTATGAATATATCAGAGCATGGATATTTGAATATTTGCGTACTTTGTACGAGTTGTAAGGTAAAAAAAAAAAAAAAAAAATGCGCCAAATTATTGTGATACTGTGTAGTATAACGGGATTAGGAATATGTATTGATGTGACGGAATTTATTGATTATGTATAATAAGTAATTGATACCGTGCTGTACTATGACGTTTGTTTACCATGCAAGAACGTATGGGTATCTCGATGTGAACCAGTGCGTGACCGAAGAAATTTTAATAGCCCTTATCTGATGGTAGGCTGTGTGTGGTGTGAGATGAGAGGGCTAAGGAAAAGATTGTACCGTCCTTGTGTTTTCACAGGAAGCTCTTTAGGGGACACAGAACTTCGGGTTCCATTGGGTCCCGAGTCTTCAAGAGTTGGAGACGGAATTGAGGCTGTAGCCGAGACAGTCGAAGTCGACAGAAGAGTAGTCGTGGTAGAGAAAGTGGAGGAGGAGAAGGAGTCGAGAGAAAGTCGAGGAGGAGAAGGAGTCTAGAGAAAGTCGAGGCGGAGAAGGAATCTGGAGAAAAGTCGAGGAGGAAGGGGAGAAGGAAGTGGGAGAAATAAGAGAGAGAAAGGATACATCAGATGAGTAGAAATACAAGGACAGGTGGAAATCCATCTCACACTGCTAATCAAGTGAGGCAATAGGCTTATAAAGGGGTCGAGCGGAAGAAGTGTAATTTGAAATTTGAGTCGTTTGATTATTGAATTGTTATTAAATTGTTATTAACTGGATTTCAATCTTTTTGTATGTTTAACCATCTGTCAGCATTGCTGACTGGGGGCTCGGAACTTTACATCTATCTTTCGCTAAATTCAACTTCCAACAAAATAGAACCTGGGTGGAACTTCTACATTAGGTTAAATAAACACTGGGAGCACCCCACCCCAACCAATAACAATCCTCACACTATACAAAATTAAAATGGGACGCTTCAGCCTCTATAAAATGAGCTTAATTTCCCTAGTTTCGTACCGATGTAATGCAATTTGCATTATAAAGATCAAGTGTTGATTATGTATGAATTGTTGTCCACGTTGTCGTTATTACTGATTCATATTTAATTTTAAATGCAAGTTGTTGTTTTAGAATGCTTACAACTTGGCCCAGAAGAATAAATTTGCGCAAGATAATCTATCAAACATGGGTAAAGGGATTAACAACGCATTTGTTGATACCATGTTTACACGTATGTTAAAGTGATCACATGTGTGTGTGTGTGTGTGTGTGTGTGTGTGGTTAGTTTTTGGATATTTTTTCTTTCGTCGATATATACTAGTCCGAGTATGTTACTGACTTTTTAAAAATAGATTTTGTACAATATTTGTTTATACTAAATAAACCTATATACAAAAACAAAGAATACCGTAGGTGACTTTCATTTGTTGAATTTATAATGTATTTATAATGTTATTATTTAAATGTATGCATCTTATTATTGAAGGTGGATCAAGATAAAACATAACATTTAAAATATTTTGTATGTAATATAGCAATGGAGAAACTAACATGGTCCATTAATGCTGACACGTAACCTGGTAGACGATGGTGGCGGTCAGTTTATCAGCGTAGGACTTCCTTAATGCCAATCATATCAGACACTTACGTACCTGTTTACGATTGCATCTCCTGAGTTTACATTCGGATACAATCTGAACTTAAATTATCACCGTTTGTTTATTACTTTGTGTGACCATTGCGTCCTTAATTTAACTGCAAGCACGAATAGTGTGACCATCTGTTCATGAATTGGCAAAACCTGTTTGACCAACGCAGTAATAATTAAAGCACTTGACGTTATTTGCCAGTTTGCTAATACCGTTCTATAACACAACATATAATGCTGACTTGAAATAACTGCGATCATTGGTTACATGGAAGTGCTATTATATTATATATGTATCAATGTATATAAAAACGATATATAATAATAAATCAATATTTAATGGAATTAATATGTGTTTAAATTAACAATGTTAAATGAAATTAAGTTGGTTTACTGGTTCGAGATTTTACTCAAAAGACAACAATTCAGTTATAACAGAAGATAGCAAATTAACGACAACAAAAGATAACAATTCAACAGCAACAGGAGATAATAATTTAACAATAACAGCGAAGTAGGTTATAGTATCATTTTACTCGTCAACAACTCTAAAAAAAATTGGGGTACATATAATGCGAAAAAAAACGATTTGCATGAGAAATCAATAAATACATTGGGTCAGTTTATATGCATTACTGGTGGATAGTGTTGATACTTGCCTGGTTTATGAAACGTCAACTTTACATTTTCTTTATTGAAGCACTGGAAAGTTATTTTGGTTTATAAAATCTTAAATGTGATGGCTCATTTTGTTCTATCTTCGGTTGTAAATGTGCTAATAATTGTCTTATTTTAATTTAAGAGCTGATTATCAACCTTTTACATTTTATTATTATGAACTCGAAAATAGTAATAACTACTAAAACAATTCAGACGTGTTCCATTGGTTTTCTTGCAACATTTCACATGGTCCGAATCAGCCTGTAATTTGGGCCGAATTGGCCCGTACTTTGGGCCGAATCAGCCATGGTCCGAATCAAACAGCAGTCGCAAATGTATGTTTAGACCTGACCATAACCCAGAAAAATAACCAATGACTGCCCAGAAATCTGTTCACAGTAGCCGTTGGTTAAATTTCCAGGAATAAACAATGTGACATCGTTTTCTTTGCAAATAATCATTTTTAACTCTGCCACCACCTATGGTATATTTGTTTAAAAGAGTTTATGAAGTTCTGCCTTGTTCTGCATTACTATAAATGAAAAACAAACCAAGTAACAAGCGCTACATCTTTTCCTGCTGTCGCAGGTCAAAGTTAAACTGCCAAGACTACTGCTACTATTGGTCCCAGATAATGCAGTTCTTCAAACACTTTCTTTGTAGTTGTGAGTCCCTAGTTCAATCCCCATTTCAGTTATGTGCAAGATTTGTTGCCAAGATGTATACTTTTTTTCAGGGTTTTATGATTCAGCCATATCCATAATTGTAACATTGGGGAGGTGTCTAGATCTTGGTTTTCGGTAGGTAAAACATTTGCATTACTCGAGTCATGTCTGTCTTCTGGCGATACAGTTCTCCAGTTGTATTGTTATAGAATTTCTCAGATTAATCATCATAGATCTTTAGGACAAATATCAACATGTTAATGGTAATAAATGTGCAGTCATAAATTTATAAAATCGGTATGGAAAGACTTTATTCACAGTTATCTTTCGTTCCAGTACTAATTTGTTAAATTTCCATCACACAGATTTAGTTCAAGTATCTTGTCTGATTTTTAGGATTCTGAACTTGAGCTCGAATTTCTTGCTCGTAAAGTTGCGATAATGTGGGCTCACAACTTGCATGAAAGAAGTGACTATGGAACATGGTCTGCCGCAATTGCTTAGTTTATTCTCTAAGTTATATAACTATGGTTTAGTTGGCAAAATGTGGTCTGAATGCTAAAACAATACATTAGTCTATCTCTCCTCGTTTCTGTACATTCACTTTCACCAGTGGCGTCACTATGGTTGGTGTCACCCCCATGGACCTCCTTCCGGCACAAAAATTTAAAAATTTTATAGACAGTCATTTTGGTGTCATCCCCTCTGATGGTGTCACCCGGTGCGGTCCGCACCCCACCCCTCCCCCCAGTGACGCCACCGACTTTCAAATTGGAAACATTCTTTAACACTCTTCACATACTTGTAAAACACTTAAATCGCACGAACCAACACTTCAATATTAGCATTGTCAAGCTAAAAAAAAAAATGTATTTCAGTACAATGGAATAAACGTAATAACGACAGGTATTCGATTATAGGGCACCAAGAAAAATGTAAACTGCTCATAATAAACGTCTGATTTACAAGAAATGACCGAGATCTACAACTGTTATATAAAGCAATTTTCAGCAGCTATCACAATAATAAACAATTCAGCTACTGCTTGATCACAAAACGCTTGCCCTAAGGCAAAATGTACATCGACTAGATTTGACCTAGTTACCCCGACATTATGAAAGGCAACTTCAGTCGAAGCATGTATACTTCTGTATGAAAATTACTTATATTAAAATGAAACATGGACATATCTTACTGAAAATATAATCACTAAAGAATGTCATGCCAGATAGGACTTAATCACCTGATGTTTACTTACAGTGACTCCGTGCGACCTCTTAAGTAGCCAGACGGGACTAATGCAACAAATACTTCCCCAGAATAGTGGGAAACGGGAAGCGTTCTGATTGGTCAGCTTTTCAGAATAAATCATAACAAAAGAAAATATGTAGCATTTATGCGATTTAAATTTTAATTCTTCTACTATATTCATTTTCATGACTAACGATTATACAAAAGTACAAAAACTCTACAAATATACTTAAAACTGAACAAATGAGACTGACCACGTGCACATTCCTGAGCATGCATAGAAAAACACTTCCATTATGCTCATCCATCCAGCAATTATGGTTTTTATGTTCCACTTTATATATATATATATATATATATATATATATATATATATATATATATATATATATATATATATATATATATATAATGAACCTTAACCCCTTCTAATATGCTTAAGATTTTTTAACTAGGGATTTATGTATATGAGTGTAACCCGTTTGAGTCCCACAAATGAAGGTCCATGAAGCTGCCCAGTCAGATGAATACACTGTGTGTTGGCAGGTAAATCAATATACACTGACAAACATTTAATCGATTTTTACTGCATGTAAATCATGATCCTGTTCTAGTTTGCTAATGTCCCGTTTCTGTCTTCGGACAGGTAGGTGGATTTACATTTCGACCAACACCATATCGAAATCAGCCTTGCTAATTGTTGTATCCTTGATTGCCATCGAGTACAGCTTGGTAGCTGAATTGACACTGATCTGTGTACGCGGCGACAAGTTCCATTTCAAGACATATTCGTGATTGTAACCGTATTGAAATTATTCTATCAGCAACACCAGTTACTATTTGTATGGCTCCAAAAGCAATTCTAACTGGTGTGTATACAATAGTTCTTTTAGTAATAATGTGATAGTGAATTATAAATGCCTGATAAACTTGCCTTCTTCAGGTGCAACACACACTTCTAACCTACTACACTCCGTTTTACAATTCCAACTGACTTTGTCGGAGAGAGTTTCACTGTGAACCTGCAATGCAGTCATTTCAGTCTTGTCAGAGAGGATCACAGAAATGCATATGAAAATAGAAACGAGGACGGGGAAGGACAAACTAGGTCAGTTTCAAGAGCGTAAAAGCATATGTCGACCACTGCTTAAACAACTCCAAGTCTTCCAGCGAAATACAAACAATCGTATGCAAATCATTGAAGTCCTAATAGGAAATCTGCAGACCTTTGTCAACGTTTTGATGCCGGTGCTTGTATGACCATAGTTTGTAATATATTCTTGTGACTCGATTAGCAAGGACGGGGTATATTTTATTAGAGCCAAAATGTTCCACCTTAGAACCCTTTGATTTTATGATGTATTGAAATTATTACATATTTAGTTATGACAATGAAACCCGCAGATGGATCTAGGCTCTTTAACAAACAGTCTACAGGGTCAAAAGTCATTACTCTAACACCCAAATTTTGACATCAACATGGTCAGTAATATATACTGTATTTTAATAAAATTATTTAAGATGATATATCTAAACATATGTTTTAGTTTGAATGTTATTTAATTGTCATCAGTAATACAGTAATACTTCGGGTTGTAGTTAAAACTGATCTTTGAAAAAGAAATTTGTAAGGAAGTTGTGTTTCTCCGAGAATACCTACCTAATCACATTAACATTAGGGATATAAACCTGCTACCTCGCAAGTCCAGCCCTACTAAAAAACGAGAATCGTTTTTTCCTATCTCATGTAAACAGAGAGTAATAACTCTTGCCCTCACCTCCCCTTCCTATCGCCAGATCTCGTTAGTTTTTTTTAGCTGACTGATATAGTAACTATTCTCCGGTTGTGAGGGTTTTAAGTAATGTGATTGGGTAAGTATTCTCGGAGAAACACTATTTAAAAATATTTGCTTTCTCCTCAAGACGTTCAGTCACATTAACGTTAGAAGAATAAGTAATAGAAGGAGGAAATGCTGAGCATCCGACCTCTACCTCGGGAATCCTTCTAGGCAATGATGGCCGGATTCACCACGCTAACAATAACCTGTTTTCCTAAATACATAAGCAACACAGCTTTGGGTCACTTGATCTGTGACCCTACATGTGCTTAAGAAGATAATTATTAAAATCTTCTAACCTACAAAAATTTCACTGGCGAATCCAGTGAATCTGAGAGGCAGTGTTGTTTTAAGTCGGTTTGGTGATCATCTGGCCTGCCGTCACCAGACCTACTAGATTCAAGGCTTGCCCCTGCGAAGCTAATATCTGAGACAAAAACTGGAGAATGTTGACTCTGCATGTCAGCCAACAGCTTCTACTGTATCTCGGATCGAAACATTACGTTCGAACGCGAGGCACGCAGAGATCGCTCTAATCTCATGAGCGGTAATCTTCATGTGGCGAGTCTGATCTTGTGAGACGTCCGAGTACGCCAAGTGTATAATCCATTTCAGCCACGAAGTAAGGCTGTGGAAGAGAGCAAGCGAATTACGACTCTTTGATTGCCGGCAGATTGCCGACACCTATTTTTGGCGAAAAAGCTTGGTTGTTTCGAGAGAACCACAGAACCATCGAATCTGAACTGACGATAGTTCGGGTCGACCGAAAGGGCATGTAACTCACTTAGCCTGCATGCTGCAGCTAAAGCTATCAGGAAACATGCTTTGTATGATAGTAGCTTTAACGAAGTGAGGGCTAAAGGCTCGAATTTATTTGAACTGAACCATGTTAAAACCAAGGGCAGGCTCTATTTTGGAGACAGAGTGACGAATTTTGGTCGTTTGAGATTAAAATTGGCTAAACGATCCGATAGATCTTTATCATACCCGATAGAACGTCTGTGATAATGCCGATATGTGTCTGATATCATGGAGCGTTGAAAGTAATTGGGGCCAACTGTTTCTCCTCAAAGATGCAAAGAAGAAATTCGGCCACTTGAAGGATTGAGGCACTCAGAGGGACGAAGTTCTTGATATGGCACCAGTCCCTGAAAACACACCACTTTCGCTGGTAAGCATTCAGAGTGGACGGTCTTCTTGCTCTCGAGATTCTCCAGGTCGAAGATTTAAATTGTTTGTCTCGCAATCCTGTCCTTACAACAGCCAAGCGCGAAAAAGACAACGGTCCGGGCCGGGATGGAACAACCGTGACCATGGTTGTTTGAGAAGATTCGGGTTGGCCAGAATCTTCCTGGGTAGATCTATAGCTAGATCGAGTTGATTGGTAAGCCAGGAATTTTCCCATCTGAGAGTGCGATCAGAATCATCTTGCATTTTAGATCCCGTAACTTCTGGATATTTTTGGTACCATGACCGTTGGAGGGTAAGCAAATGCCCACAACTCCTCCTAACTAATTTGCAGAGCGTCAATGGCCCAAACGTCTGGGTCTGGAACTGGAGGGACAACGATGGGCTAATTGTGATTTCATCTTGTCGCAAAAACATCTGTCATCGGACGACCCCAAAGTGCGCAGATCCGAATAAAGACCGATTGATCTGATTTGTACTTTGATATGGAAGTTGTCGCACGAACTTGGAAACTGATAAATCAAAATACACAGGTCGGGTGATTTTGATGCCCCTCCCCCCTTTTTTTTTGAGGAGGTAGATCACTACCATAGAGTTGTTGGACGTAATGAGGACCGTTTAGCCTGAGAGTCGATCCTTCCAGAATGGAAGGCGTTGATGACAGCCTTTATTTCTAAAAAATTGTTCTGGAAAGGCCGCTGTCCTGGCTCCCACTTACTACTGATGGTAGTGAAGTCCGTCAACAGGTGGATAGCCCTACCCTATGTACTGGCCTCGGTACATGCTATTATTTCCACTTGGATATTCTCCAACAGGATCCCCATGGTCAGCCAACCTTGGTTGCACCACTAACGCAAGAATGATTGTATCTCAGGCGTGATCATGACTGTTTGATCGAGGGGACTTGAAAATGTGCGCCATTGTTCAAGCAACGTCATTTGTAAGGGGCGCAGAAATGGACGGCTGAGTGGTATCAAGTCCGACGCCTCATTGAATAATCCGAAGAGTTGCAAGAACTCTCTCGCTAAAATCCAAGTCCTGTTGGAAACGGGCTCGAAGAGTTCGATGATCTTGATTGCGCGAACACGAAGAAGCCGTAGCAGATTCAGGTTGGTGATAAACTCATTACCCGGTTGGAAAAAGCTGGCATGGACGGAGGTCGGACTTTTCCGAGTTCACAAGAAAGCCTAGATGATCGAAAAGTGAGAGAAGATTGTTTCAGCCTCTGTGTAGAATAGAATTTACCATAAGTTTCTGGAGGACGCCATATATGTACGCTGCCGTCGTTGAAGATGAAGTCGATCGCAACCTTTTAAAAACCAAGGGCTGATTTTGAGGCCAAAGGGTAGAACTTTGAACTCATAAACCGTATCGCGTTAAGCAAAACGGAGAAATACCGTGACGCGGGGTGGATAGGGATGCGTCGGCCAGATCGAGACATACTCGTTCCGTTGGAGAGACGGATTGATCTCGCTGCTTCCATCTTGAACTTCGGTGGCAAAATTTATTGGCTGAGACGGCTGAGTTCGATGTTTGGCCTCAACTTGCCGTTTGCTTTCAGAATAAGAAACAGCCTGGAATAAAACTCTGGCGATTGTGGTGTTTGCACAATCTCCATCTCATGTTTTTTATGAGTGACCGTATCTCCTTTTGCAGAAAGGCATCCTTCTCCCGATCTGACGGTACGTCCGTGAAGATGGTAGAGGAAGAAAGGGGAGGGATTGGATAAATGAAATCCGAAGTCCCTCCGAAATGATCTGGATCAAGGAATTGTGCTGACAGAATAGAGTGATCCAGTGATCCTGAAAATGCACGAGTCGGCCGCCCAGTCTGCGGGCGGTGGGGAGGTAAGCCAATGTCTGGGGTTATGATGTTTGAAGGCGCAGAAACTTGGTTTCTTACCGCCTCAGTATGGTTGCCTCTTTGCTTAGTAAGACTGTTGTCTCCTGGCATTGGTTGGTATCAATATTGCTCATTTGACTGAAAAGATCCCTTGTCCCTTTACACTTATCGTCTCTCCGCAGTGGGGGCTGATTGTTTCTAAACACCTGTGTGGGTTGAACATGTTATCAGTACAGCGGCGAAGCTTAAAAACCAGCGACACTTGGGGGTGGTAAGGGGAGGTAATGGGCAAGGGTTATTGCCCTTTGCCTATACGAAAAAGGAAAATATTTTCGTCTTTTAATAGGTAGCAGATTTATATCCCTAACGTTAGTGTGATTGGGGAACTATTTGAAGGAGAAAGTTAAAGCTGATCTTTAACCTTTACCAATAAAACTATTGGTTTTTTGGGGGGCACTTTATGGCAAAACAATAGTTTGAAAGTTAAATCATATTGAAGCAAGTTGAGTAAAGTGCCTCGCCCAAGGATACGACAAAGAAGCTAATCCAGGCTGACCCAGTTGCACCTTTCTAGTCACAAGTTAAATGCCTTAATCACTGAGCCACCACAACTTCCCACAAATTAACTGTATCACAAATGTGGCAACCTGAAAACTGTGCCTTGTATGTTTTAATTGCACTACATAACTGTACATGTCTAAATAACATTATTTTTTCAGGGAGAATTATTTATATTTTATTACAAGCCATAAAATATTTGGTATTAATGGAACAAGGATTTTGTATAAGGATGGATCGGGAGTCAGGTGGTGCTGAAAACGCATGAAACTGCATTGGCAATTCTTTACATATCACTTTTAATTTCATAAAAAATATATACATGACAATTTTTTAGGTAACTAATAAGTAACATTGTCGTTGATAAGAATTGGTGTTATTTTCAACCAGATGAACATCACTGACTGATTAAATTTCTAAAAGCTCTGAGGCAGCAACTATTTAATAAAACTAGTGGAATTTTTGTTCACACTGAAATTGTTCCCTGTTTCTATTAAGCAGATTTAGAAATTCAATTGCCCAACTTTGGGACAAGCTCAAATTTTCTTCAGGCAAGCTTAGATTTGCAATGCAAATCAGTGCAAGTCCTCAAAATTGAGAGAGGGATACAAGATACATGAATTTTATTGAATGTTGGTTGTCTGCATAAAATACAGTAATTCTGCAAGCTAATTTATCAGCAAAGGGTCATGTCATGTTCAGTTCCTAATGCTTTATGTTCTGCAATTTGTATGCCCTGCAATATACCTACAATGCATAAATCAGCACCTTTACTTAGTGTTTAAATGTAGTGCAATCTTCTTCTGCATACTTGCAACAGTTTCTTTCACTTATTTTATGCCATTTCCATCTTTTAGTCAATTTCAAGGTCAGTCTCACATTTTCTTGCACATACATGATAATAATATTTGCTATTGAAAGTGAGTTTGAGAAATAAGGAATAAATATTTATATTTTAAGTTATCAGTTACACTGCAATCATAATATTTGTACATAGCAGTGATTCACCAACTTTCCAGTCCTATGTTAGCCTCCGGCAGTTTGTCAGATTGCCAACTCTAAGCAATTGGCTTTTCAAAGATTGCTTTTATGCATGTCGTCGATTCTGCGGCAAGTAGATGTTAATCACTAAAAGTGCAACTCATGAGATTTCTTTGACAGGTGTGTGTTTGGAAATAAAAAGCAGGTTCATTGGTTTAAAGCTTAGTTGAGTCCTATCTTATAAAAATGGTACTAGCAGCTGCTTGGCTTGGCGCTCAGCATTAGGAGGTTAGTGCTAGGACTGGTCAGCCTGGTGTCAGGATAAAGTGACTGCGTGGAACATAATGCTACATGTCAGCAGCATGATGTCCCAGTGCTAGAAATAACTATAAACTGCCACACTGCAGACATTGTAGCGATATGACTGAAAACTTGTTAAAGCTACGTTAAAAATCTAAATCACACACACACACACACACACACACACACACACACACACAGACACACACACAAAAGAACTTGATTTTATTCAATATAATGTTAAAAAGTAGCGACAAGAAATTAAAACATTCAGTTGCATCAGGCATTATGCTCATGCTTTATGCCATGCTTTGACATTATTTATGACATCATGAGGTGTTATCAAATAATTTTTGTGTTTTAAAAAAAAGCATGGTTTTATCACCCAAAATAACATAGCAGATGTGTCAGAAAAATATATCCATGTCAACTGTTGGTCAATGCTGAGTACATCAAACAAGATATTTAACTATGTTGGAGATATAAACACTGACTTGTTATTGAATAAAGTGCAAGCTCTTAATGTTCTCAATTTGACCCCAGACATAATTTTTTGCTGTCCCTTAGCTTTGAAAGCTAATTAGAATTGTAAATAGAAGCAAACCTCATAAATCATTTTTGATAAAGTTAAAACTTTTCCTACAAACTGATATCAAATGATCTATCTGTAGACAGATATTGAACTACTGGGTCCCCCAAAAGGACTGTTGACCTACTGTTCAAAACTATTTTCCAGGAAATCAAGATAATATAGTTTCTTCTTTTTAAATGCAAAGTGTTGAAACCATCTCTGATTTTCCTCAGTGATAACAAGATTTTTAAATTAGCAGCCTTGGTGGCCATTTTAGATGTCAGATTGGTACTTTATTTGTTTAGAATCAGCTAAACAGCATTAAAGGTGTTTTGGTGAAAACACCATTTCAAAATGACTGTTCAGGAGTAGCAGCAATAACAAGATTTCAAAATGGCCCCCTTAGTGGCTCTATTGACAGTCAGATCAGCTTCATCTTAATTTAGGACCAACTAGACATCATAAGAAGTCTTCTAGTAAAATCCCTATGTTGATATGATCATTGATTTAGGAGGAATAGTGATAACACAATTTTCAAGACTATCATGGCAGCCATACTGAATTTAAGATTAACACTGTTTGTTTTGAACCAACTAGATATCATAAGAAGTCTTTTGGTGAAAACTCCCCATGCTGATGTGGCCATCCAAGCATAAGCAGTGATTATAAGATTTTCAAGCTGACTGCCACTGTGGCCATATTGATGTCAGATTGGCATCATTTTCATCCAGGACCAACCAGACACCATAAGAACTCTTCTGATGAAACCCCATGACAATGTAACTTTCTTTGAAGGAGTAGTAGTAACAAAAAGATGTCAGTTGCACACCAGATTCATTTAGATCCATACGAAATTTTGAGGCAGATTCTGCCCGGATTTTAGGTGGATTCAGGGCATATTCCGCTTAAAACCCCCAAATTTCAGCCAGACTTTAGGCAGACCAGGAATACTGCTAAGGTGATAGACTAAATCCCTCTAATAGTTAAGCGTACTATTTCTCTTTTTCCTCCTAAAGGACTTTCGACTTGATCTGATGTTTACTCTTTTTCCTCCTAAAGGATTTTCGACTTGATCTGATGTTTACTCTTTTTCCTCCTAAAGGATTTTCGACTTGATCTGATGTTTACTCTTTTTCCTCCTAAAGGATCATTGTTAGATGCAAAAGTTCTGATTGTTCAGTTCGTTTTCCTACTGTAAGACGGATTTTGGACTTGGACTGATTTTAGCTGAAATGTTAGGCGTAAATTTGAACTTTATCAAAAGAACTACAAGTATAGATGAATCTTTGGACTTTAAAAATTTTTATGCAAGGCAGATTTTCGACTTGATCTAATGTTTACTCTGAGAAATAAGGTTTTTTTGCTTCCTATTTAAATATGCTCTACAAAAATCATACCCTAGTGAAAATCTGACAGAAAGTTCAGTGAAATCGCAGTGAAAATTCAGTGACATTTCACTCAAATGTCCTTGTTTTACCAACATTATGGTATTTCACCAAATTTCAATGAAATTTCACAGAGATTCTGACAAAATTTCTGAAAATATAATTGAGATTTTGTAATTGAAATTTTACTGACTGCCAAAATTTCTGAAAATATCAGTGAGAATTTGTGATTGAAATTTCAGAGATTTAGCCAAAATTTCAGAAAATATAGTGATATTTTGTGATTGTAATATCATTGATGTTTCAACAAAAAATATCAATAAAAAACCTTTATTCTATTTTAATATAATTTTTTTTTGTTTCTTGTACAATTTCATTGATTTTCAGCTACATTTATATTTCCTATTTCTGATAGTTGTAATTTATTGTTCTTTTTGGGAACAATAACTTCTTACCACATCTTTCCTTGTTATTTTTCTTTTTCTATTTTTGTTGTTGTTGTTGTTGTTGTTTTTTTAACTTGAATTGGACTTAACTGCCCTCAATCACGATTGTTTTCTTCTTTTCCATTTTGAAGTAGAATTTCACTTTTCTCCTGACCTGAATCTGATTTTCCTAGATATGGACCTTTTTTTATATTGTTTCCGAAACCAGTGTGGTGTTGTTGTTGTTGTGGGGTTTAACGCCATTTTTCAGCACATGATAGGCTATACATGGCGGCCAATATTAATGGTGGAGGAAGAAACCAGGAAATCCCCGGAAAGAACCACTGACCCACGAGAAGCTACGAAACCAGTTTGTGTATATATATATATATATATATATATATATATATATATATATATATATATATATATATATATATATGCATGCTCT
>JAECUM010034786.1:0-17945 GCA_016617855.1 Megalonaias nervosa
AAATCAGGTATTCCAATTTGTCAAGAAGACTATTTTGTGTTCAACTTGACCGAAGATGACCCATTTAACTGTACCAAACAATGAAAACATGGTTGGGAAATAAATCCGATGGATGGCTACCCAAATGGTTGTCCCGGATAGAATGTGTTGTACAGTCATAATCCAAAATGTAAAAAATAGTGTGCTTGTAAAATTAAGAACAAAATAAGGGAAACAGGCTTCTATTCTTCTGAAGTCGTACCACCTGACCTGAAAGTTCTGATGTTGTGAATTCAATAAATTCCTTTGCCATACTGATTTTGAGGCTTTGTGTTTGGTGGTGGGCTATACCGCCAGGATAATGCCATTCAGATGGTGGCCAGGATAATAAAGTGATCTGCAATGGTGGCTTCTAGCAAATGCTTAGGTCTGTAAGTCAGCTGTATGTACAATCATCCTCTAATTCTCCTCTAAATCCTTGGTCTGCTCTGTGCAAGTTTTATTTGAAGAAAAAAAAAAAAAACATTTTGAGGGTCGGGATGACTCAATTATAGACCAGTATTACTCAATGATTTCGTCTAATTGGGGTGACTTATAATGCAAAATCATAGTAGATCTTCTTCACCCTTAGAGTCTGTCTAAAGAGGATTTTTCAATCCAATGTTTTGGGTGGCGGCTAGATTGAAGCAAATATTGGTATTTGTGATTCTTGGTTTGGAGTAAACATCCATGCGGAGTTGATATTTGTTGTTGTTATCCAAAAACACATAGTTTGTTTTTCAGACTTCTGCTGTGAATTTCAGTGAACTATATAATTCAGTATCGTTATTAATAAAACTGTCCAGCTTTTTTACTGGTGGCTTTGTGTACTAAAACGGTAAATAAACTGCATTTCAGTCCCCCATCATAACCTCTACCTAGCGCCTGAAACAAGGATGTTAAATAGAAGGTTAAACATATCTATCTATCTATCTATCTATCTATCTATATATATATATATATATATATATATATATATATATATATATATATATATATATATATATATATATATATATATAGCTACATATCTACTGCTATTTGTAATATTATTTGTAATATCCACGATAATCTACTACTACTACTACTACTACTACTACTAATAATAATAATAATGAGGACTTTGTATAGCGCCTAATCTTTAGAAGCTCTAAGCGCTTTACAACATTTGACAACACTTAAAAAAACATATATAATGATATGATTACAAAAATAAAAACAAACACCACGAAATTAGAAAACAGAAAACATGCTGTAAATATTTAAGGTAAGGGTACATTATTAGGTCTTTAAGTCTGTTCTTACAGTTGAAATAGGTGAGTTTTAAGAGCTCTCTTGAATGAGATCACTGTCTTTGTGTCTAAGTGCAGTGGGCAATTCGTTCCACGTTGCTGGGCCCTGGTATGCAAAAAATCGTTGTCCATATGATTTCATTTTCATAGTAGGAATAATGATAATACGAGTGTCAGAAGAGGAGCGTAAGTATGTTGCTGGTGTGTACACATGGGTGAGGTCAGATAGGTATGTTGGACTGGAGCCCGTCAGTGAAACGTAGCACAGAGAACAAATTTTGTGTTTAATTCTGGATCGTATGGATAGCCAGTGTAGGGTAGAGGAGTGCTCTGATCGTGGTACTCTAAGGATGATCCGAGAAGCTGTGTTTTGAACTTTTTGAAGTTTCTGGAGTAGATATTGAGACGAACCAGACAGAATTGAATTACAATAGTCCAGTCTTGAAAGTACTAAGGAACACACAAGTGTTTTAGTGGTATCAACTGAAAGATACTTGCGAATGGAGCTGTTGCGTCTCAGCTCAAGATATGTAGCCTTGCATATGTTCATGACATGTTGGTGCAATTAGAGAGTACTGTCAAGAGTAACACCTAGGTTTCGTACTGACTGTGTGAATTTAATGTTGGTGTTGCTGATATTTATTGTCTGAGGTAAAGGATGTGAATGAGAAAGTCTTTGTGTTGTAATCAGAATGGCTTCAGTTTTATCATCATTCATCTGCAGCTTGTTACATGTCATCCATGATTTCACATCGGAAATGCACCTCTCTACGCCTTGGATGGTAGCTTCAACTTCAGTTGGATGGCTAGATTTGTATATTTGGGTGTCATCAACATACAATTGGTGAGACACTGGATGATGATCTATGACACTTGAGAGTGGCTAAGTGTATAGAATGAAGAGAACAGGTCCAAGAACAGACCCTTGTCGAACACCACAGCATAGATCAACTGGGCTGGAGCGTTTTCCATTTGTGGACACAATTTGTGCCCTGTTGACCAAGTAGGACTTGAACCATAGTAAGGCCGTATCATGAATGCCAAATACATGCTGAAGACGGTGAAGTAATATATCATGGTCTGTAGTGTCAAATGCTGCAGACAAGTCAAGGAGAGTGAGGATTGTAATCTTTCCGCTATCCAAAGCAGAGAGAAGGTCATTGACTACTTTCAGAAGAGTAGTTTCAGTACTGTGGCAAGGGCGATATGCAGACTGTACATTGCTAAAAAGACTGTTTGAATTCAGATGAGATACAAGTTGGGATAGAACAACTTTTTCTAAGATTTTTGACATGAATGGGAGATTAGAAACTGGGCAGTTCTTTAAATCATTATGGTCGAGTGTTGGTTTTTTCAGCAGATGCTTTACAAAGGCAGTTTTGTAAAATGATGGGAATTCTCCAGATGAGAAAGAGGTATTAATAACATCAGTTAGTGAAGGCAATATTGGATCTAAGCACTCATGCAGCAGTGATGTCGGAATCGGATCAAGTTCGCATGACTTTGGTGCACTCTTCATCACGATTGTACGTACTAAATCCATAGAGACAGGTTCAAATGCTGCTAACGGTTGCCGCTGAAATTCTGTATCGCAACTGTATGGTGACGACGAGTCAGTTGAAATTGTGTTGTCAAGCTTATCTCTGATGGTTTGTACTTTGTCACGGAAGAAATTTGCAAACAGGTCCGGAAGGTCGACTAGAGAGAAGGTAGCTGGAAGTGGTGTACATTTGTTCCTTGATATTAGCTTGTTAGTAATCTCAAATAGCTCTTTGCAGCTGGAACTTTCCGTTATCTTAATACTGTAGTGGGCTGATTTCGCTGCATGGACTATGTTTGTGACATTCTTCTTAGCGGCATCATATATTTGCTTATGAATAGTGAGTCTGGTGGAAAGCCAAAGCCTCTCAGCTTTACGGCGGTCTCTTTTAGCAGTGCGAAGCTGGTCCCTAACACTTCTATACCACGGAGAACACTTTTGAATTGATACTCTGCACTTGGTTGCTGGGGCATATTTGTCAAGCAATGAACGCAGGCAGTTATCGAGTTGTTCTGCTGTAGGAGGTAAGCTAGTTGTTAGGTTTGCTTGGATGTCGTGCATTAGTTGGGTTCTGTTTATCATATGGAGGTTTCTCTTAGTAGCAAATAAAGGTGGAGGGTTAGGGACTGATACATCAAGATGGCATATAATGCAGAGGTGATCTGATGAAAGTTCGTGGGACACCAGGGAGGACTGTAGAATATTATCATCAGGTCTGTAAAGAATCCAGTCTAAAATATGACCATGTTTATGGGTGGGTTGGCTAACTGACTGTTTGAGGTTGAAAACGTGAATGGAATCTAGGAGTTTTGATGTGCGTGGGTTTCCAGGACAGTCAAAGTGAAAGTTGAAATCTCCAAGAATAATCAGGTTGCCACCTATCGAATTTCCATACTCCAGGAGATTCGGAAACTGCTCCAAAAAGAGAGATTCTGTCAGCTTGTTTTTTCTACTAGGAGGAGGGCGGCAGAAGCAGAAAAAATGGACTGACCTTTGTTCCAGTGTGAGTGTAGTTTGGACTAGTTCAAACGATGTGTGGTAGAAATTGAAGGTTGTAGTGTAGTTAAGACGGTTGATCATGGAGTTCTTTGCGATGACAGCAATTCCACCTCCGCGAGAGTGGCGGGGGAACGACTCGATGGAGTAACCGGTGGGTGTTAGATCCGCGCACTTGGGTTCATCGCCTGATGTTTTTAGCCATGTTTCTGTCAGGAAAAAGACGTCGATATTCTGATCGTTGATAAAATCAACTATTTCTGTGCGCTTTTCCGATGGTCCTACTGACTGGGCAATGAATAATGCGATGCGCAGAGGTATCTCTTCGATAGTTGACGCAAAGGTTGACGATTTAATTGGGATTTGAATTAAGTTGTCTAAATTAACGGCCGAATTTTTAAATTTCTGCGCCGGAAAGGGCGAAAGGGAGATAACTAGAATTCTTCTTCCTGTTCTACGCCGACCAGCTTCCAAACAACGCTTCTTTTTTCGCTTCCGTTGACAGTTATGGAATGATGAATGTAGTCCCAGGTCGTTTAGTCTAGTGCACAATGTAGTGTGGAGAGCCAAGGAGTGGTCATTTAACGCAATTAATGAGGGTCCATCATAGCATAAACGGGTGGACTGACGAGTATCACGTGATGGCGGTTTGTTCGATAACAAAGGAAGTTGTAGCAGTGGAGCAAGACAGCTGAGAAAAAGTCTAATTTTTCTCGTTTCCAATACAAGAAGATGAAGAAGCACATTCGAATAGAACAGCCAGTGCATGATGAACACAATAACGCAGACGAAGACAGACAACAAGCACATATATCATGAAAAACGGCACAAAAATCCGGGACAGCTGCCTTAAGCCGGTTAAGCGATAGCGGCCATCTTGAAAATAATGATAATAATAATAATAATAATAATAATAATAATAATAATAATAGTAAAAGTAAAATCATGTGTAAAATGAGTACTCATATATGTGTACCGTTTGTCGTGAAATAACATTTTAACGTAGTGAAGACAAAGTTAGGTCGTACAGACTGCAATGCTCAGTCTTTCAAATGGCCGCAGAACACAATTAGCTCCGTTCGAGGCTATCCAAAATTAGAACGTTATCGACAAATTATTGACGTTCGGAACAGCAGAAAATTGCTGAAGCGCCACTCGTAAGGCCAATGCTGCCAACACCGCTACTTTCATAGTAACCGTTATGTCCTCCACATGCGTGAGAGACTTCGTGCCCAGATTGGCCTCACTAGTCATCTCCGTACACACCGCTTGAAAACAAATAACTGAAGTTGTGAAGGTGATGTCATAAACCATCTTGATAATGAAAGGACAGACCTCAAAGTTTGCAAAATTGTATACATTGTTAAAATTGCCCGCTCTGCATACAAAACAATGACTCGTAAATTGTCACTTAATTGAATGTTATTCAAACGCTTGTTCGTTACCTCCCATGAGTCAGTGTGTTTGTCGTCTTAAGACACAAAATTGAGCCTGTCACTGACTTGAGGATTGTATGAACTCCAGTGAGTCAATTTGTACAGACAATAATAAAGTTGTCAGATGTAGTAACATATGTACAATACTGAATGGTGATACATAATATAGAAGGGATATAATTGTTATAAATGGCATGATATGGAGTTTTTAAATGAGATGGTATTCTTAAAAAGTAATTGTTCGCAAACTACTGAAACCACAAACCTTATAACTCTCACACTTCTTCTATATGTCATTAAAATAGTGAAAGATTAACATTTGATTATTTTAAAGAAGAAAACTTTATATTTATTTTAACAAAATAAAGATTAAAATTTTTCAAAGTTTTATCATTGAGACAAAGGTACCAATTGTATTAAATGTAAACTTTTAGATAAATTTGCCCTTTAAAATATAGCACCTCTGTATATTTAGTTGTTCTTAAAATTTAACTCGTACGTTGATAATTTGTACTAAAGAAAATATTTAGTTTTGTCTAATGGTTTTAAAAGCGCGAGGCACCAAACTTCGGATCATTAACACATTGCAACAACTGTCAAATTCCTATTTTGTCATGAAAACTAATCGGATTTGCAACGAGAATCGAAATGTGTGTGGCATGCAAATATAAGTAAGACTAAAATTGACTGCATAATGATGATCTGGCTGGTCTTAGACCACAATTGGCTCCCTTCGAGATTGACCAAACTCACGAAGATACCTTACTTCCTCTGAGTCAGTCTGTTTATAGCATTAACACACAGCAAAGAATCGGTCGTCCCGACGTGCAACTTTCAGGATTTCGTCTAGTTATGCGAGTCCCTGTAGGCAGAAAATGACAAGTTCTGACAGTTAAGTAAATTCCGTCTAAAAATCGATTCCCATACATCAGACAGAAGTAAACTAAGTGTACATCCTTGGAAGAGGTCTTAGTGTTTAGGTTATGGAGTAGATAATTCAGTGAAACATGGCTTGTTATTTGAAAAGTAAAGTGGACACTGCAATACAAACATTATATTTAATTAACCGAGATAGCATCCAGCAGAACACAGTGTAATTAGCAGAACCGTGGCAATGGGATTGAAGTCGTTTCTTGATCATTTACCCATCATACATTTCGTTGGCGATGCATTAGAATGGACTATCTGATTTGTTAAATTCAGGCTTCGTTTCAGCATGGTCTATTTTGACCAATCATTTTTGTGTCGCTGCAAGAGCCAAGCAATGGTCTCGATGAGCTAAGCGCTCCGTGAACAAGATAAAACAAAAGTTAGTTACCCTTCTTTCGTTCCAACGTTTTGCCAGATTGTGGGTTGCGTTTAATCATATGTTTTGTCGTAATTTGAAATAACATTGTTAAACATAAGCGTCTTTTTTCATGTATATTTAATAGAACATTGTTAAACATAAACGTCTTTGTATGTATATTTACTAGAACATTGTTAAACATAAGAGTCTTTTTTCATGTATATTTAATAGAACAATGTTGAACAAAAAGCTCTTTTTCATGTATATTTACTAGAACATTGTTAAACCTAAGTGTCTTTTTCATGTATATTTAACAGAACATTCTTAAACATAAGTGTCTTGTTTTGTATATATTTAATATAAACATTGAACATAAAAGTCTTTTTTCATTTATATTTGATATATTTAGATACTCAATCTGTCCTGACATTGGACATTTCTTTCCATGTGATCAGTACTTGTTTCCATTCTAAACGTGCTATCCTCACATAGATTCAGTATAGTTACCTTGTAACTGTTACAGTTAGTTACCGTTATAAACAATCATAGTAGCTCAACATATGAACATTGTTTTCGTACACCGCAGCAACATAATAGTCTATATGGAACTCGGCCTCAACATCGGTCTCGGAAGTATATCTGCAATAACAAATAAAATCGGCCGTGTCCATTATAAATCTAAGAAGAGAGTAAACACAACTTAAGTAAACCAAAGGAATCAGTTCATAATAATTCTCGCGAACGTCATCGCTACTGTATAACAATCATCGTCTGTGGACTGAAGTAACAAGTCTTTCATTTATGACGTCTTATTAATTAGATTATATTTAAACAACTTGGTCACCATGAAGTCTGACTGTAGCATTTTCTATCGAAAATAATATTTTCAATACCATTTTGGAAATATATTACAGTTTAGTTTGATTGAGAATGATATTGTGATCGGCAAGACCTCGCTGCTGACACACACAACATTGCCTTAAATTTTTTTTTAAAAAAACTTCAGCATAAAATATTTCTTAAGTTTTCTATGCAAAATTTAAATTATATACTTACTTTTCCATCTGTACATTTTATGGTCGAATTCTAATTCTGAAATGGTGCCTATTATGCAAAGTTACGTAATGATTATTTCATCAGGGCATAGGTGAGTTACATAAGAATTAAAAGAGTAAAATTGTTCCATCACTCAGGCAAAACGATTGACCAAGTGTACTAGTGCTGGTTGTCTATATGCTTACCAACGTTTGAAACGTTGAATCAAAATAAGTTTAAGAAAAGGGCACGATCGGAATAACGTAAAACATATCGTTTTTTCTTTTAGGATGAGCTGGCAGATTGAAAACAATCATGATTATTTGTAGTATATTTAAATTGGCTTTAGAAATAAGAAAAAATACTCAGTTTAAACAGGAATATAAGCAAGATTTATCCACCAACACCAAGCATGAATAATGTTTTCTTAATGTAGTCTTACTAGTACATGGAATTATTCATGTCTGTCTGAGCATCCTTATCTGCACTCATGTCTTAAAATGTGATCAGTCATGTAGATCCATATTTAAATACACTGGGAAGTAGAGATGGTGATAATGTTATCATAAACTGATCAAAGTTTCGTACATTTCTAGATTAAATTGTTGACAAAACCATTTTGCGTGTTGTTCAAAATTTATGCGTTGATACTAACAAAGAAATATAGTCCCATCTGCATCATTTGCCCTAAATATTATTTAATATTTATTATTTATTATTCTTCCTTGGAGTCGGGACGTATTACTGCAATATATTATTCACGATGGCCCATTAACATGCAACATTTTATCAACGTGGTGTCGGTAAAATGTCCAATCATTCTCGATGAAATATAATTAAAGATGCCAGCAAGTGAAAGAAAAATGGCTGAAAATATGGGTCAATAAAACATGAACATTAAGTCATAATGACCTGGTTGCGGTTTGGCAGAGCAACTAGCGGAAACACATCCACTTATGAATTTGCATGGCTCGACGATATTAAGCTGCAACAAAAGGAAAGCTAACAAGAAAAAAATAATGATATTAAATCTTTGATAAACAGGTCACATTGCTTCAACTGTAATACACCTGAGCTACTCTCCTTGAGATGCATCCAAATACCATTTGTATGAGTCTTATTGAAATAGCTCCCACTATACCGAGGGTGCAACGAACGAACGAATGAATTAACGTTCGTAAATGCAATCACAAGTACGAAGGAATGAACGTGCGCAAAAGCTATCGAACGAAAGAATGAACCTAAGTGAAAGCGATCACACAAGCGAACTTAGGTGGCAGGTAGATAGTATTTGCCTACATTAGAAAATCGAATACCCTTTCATTTCATCTTGCAAAGTTTCTAAAACATCAGACATCGAGAATATGGTTAATTTCAGTTTGGTCTATTTATTTATATTAAATAATCTTTTATTGACAAATGGATTAAAATATCATTTTCAAAATTCCGGGTTCTCCTTGCGAACAGTACAGCTTCAATGTATCTAACGAGATTATCTCTACCGATCGTGTGTAAGGTAAGTGTTGAATTGTGTATATCGCTGAAGTCACTGCCATTTGATCAAACATTTTCAATCTCTTTTCAAGTTCAGTTTCATAAGAGCCATTTCCATGCTCGTAGAGATGAAAGACGAATGTTGTATTTAATAATACAACTAATAGATACGTTCCTTATATCTAGGAGGCAGGGAAGGAGATAGGCCTTACATTTGAAGAATAAAATCTAGTTGTTATCAATGAGTTTATTATTATTATTATTATTATTATTATTATTATTATTATTATTATTATTATTGATAATAATAATAATAATAATAATAATAATAATAATAATAATAATAATAATAATATTCAGCCAACAACAGTTTAATAATTTAACATACCACACGCTCAAATCCAATATGCAGTTGTAATTGGATTTTTCTTTCCAACAAGATTAACCCTTGTGTCAGAGCGCTACAAATGTCCATTAAATTTTCAGACAGATATATAAGGATCGGAATGAAGGCTACAAAAATTTCCTCTATCAATAGGGCGCAATAATAAGTGTAGACCTTATCGACCATATCCTTTACAGATATGGGTACCAGAATTCTTTTTCTGTGAATAACAGCGTTGTTCTTTAGCTCTAAAAAGAAAAAGATAAACATTGTTGCGAACACAAGCATCTTAGATGCTGTTGTAGGGACTTTGACCACATAGAATTGCTGTGTATATCAAGTTCGTATTACTCACTTTGGAACCGTATAAGAAAATCCTCCTTCGTATTGGACACCAGCAAGAGCATTTGACAAAATACCTGTTAGGAAATTCACCCAGTATGTACACGAATAAACGAAAGAAAACAATCAGATTGGAGAATTCTGGCAAAGAAAGATAAAATTCATTCCCGATTATCAAAGAAAGATTGACATCTCATAGACTTTAAAATATATTCCAGGTTTTCTTCCTGCATGTACATATATATATATATATATATATATAGGTATATATATATATATATATATATATATATATATATATATATATATATATATATATATATATATATATATATATGTGTGTGTGTGTGTGTGTGTGTGTGTGTGTGTGTGTGTGTGTGTGTGTGTGTGTGTGTGTGTGTGTGTTCGCAACACAATCAACGCGAAATTCAACAACCACTACAACTCAAATGGCAATTCAGTCGAATCCCTCGAGATGTTACCGATTAAATCTAACCTGACCTGGGCGGACAGACACAGAATGCACACGTTAGGAACGATATTGGATACTACAATTGAAAACTCATTGGTAGTTGGGCCTACATGAAAGAAAAAATCCAACCTTCCCGTTGCAATCTTACCAAAATTACAGCCAGTCATCAGTTTTGCATACGACGCAGATTTTGCGCTAATATCTACCCCAGTAATTACATTATTATTATTATTATTATTATTATTATTATTATTATTATTATTATTGTTCTTGTTGTTGTTGTTGATGATGATGTGATAGTTAATGATTTTGTTTATGTTTCAATTTTTCTGTACTGGTAGTTGCTTATGCTGAAGTTATAGCATTATAGAAATCAATGTGTTAATCTTAATGTGCTAATTACCTCCCTGCAGTTACATCACCTTCCACTGATTAAACAAGATGCAGGAATACTTTAGTTATAAAACCAAAACACATATTCCATCAAACGACAATTTATGAGATAGCAAATATTAGCTATCTTTAAATGCAAAGAGAAGAAAAAATAATATTTACCAAATATTAATTGTAATTTTTCAATTTCATCATGAACGTTCGTTTAATTTTTAAACGTTGATTGTTACAGTATAGCAATGCCTGTTTATCAAAAGAAACCAAATAATGAACTTTCGAGCATATTTTTATTTTGGTCTTTTTGTAAATATGCAAATGGTATTATTTATACAAAAGCTTTGGAATGTCACGCCGATGTATAAAAGTGGGAATTGCAAATCTGTAGCAAGGGACAGCATCTATCTCTCTTCTGTAGAATAGGGTAGTCAGAAACTATACAGTTATGATGATCAGTCACGTGGTATAAATGAACGATTAAGATTGGCTATACTTTCGCAGTTGATAAACATGTGGGGATTTGTACCTCATATCTGAATATTAACAATGGACATAATGAATTTTTTTTAAATTTAAAAAATGATGTCTTAAGTTTAAGTCATATTAAAAAATATTACTTAATTTAAAATCTTTACTTTTAGCCGTATACCTCATTCACAAGTTGAAATGCCGTTGATTTGTTGATAGTTTTGTACATCTCTATACAGATTACTGTACTCGTCCATGCTAGTCATGCATGCAGCAGACCAGCGTTTTCATTTCCTCTATGCTACTTCAAGTGCTGTAAAACCCTCTGAAGCTGGGCAAAGCCGTTACGTAAATAATAGGCAATTCTCCTTTTCACTGCTAAAACGGAAATTGAAAACACATGTCTCTCAAATAAAAGATACCCTTTCGATGGTTTGATGGAGAATAAAGACATAAATGAATGAGATTTAAATGCCTTTGTAAAGTTATTAATAATTGTTCTATATTTTCTTTATATGACGTGTATTAAGTGTCAACCGTAGCTAAACAGTGAACACGTTTTATATCACTTGTTTTCTTCATCGAACGCACCTTGCGTACTAAGCTTTTGTATCACATATATATTTTACGGCAGCCTTACTTTGCATTGAAGTAGAGATCATGTTTTTGTTTCGTAATAAAGATGTTTGTTCTAAATATCAAAATTCAAAAGTGTTATTTATTATTTTAGAGTACGAATTACAGGAAATATTAATAATATTTGAAGAAGAAAAGTGATATACTATCCAACTGTGTTGATTCAAATTTTCTCGTACTTAACGGAGTTGTATCAATAATGAATTCCTCTACTGAATGTCTCCTTTATATATAGTTTATCATGATTGGTCTTTCAATATAATCAGGTTTCAAAGCACTATTACTAATTGCTATTACTCCGTCTATGATATGTTACTGAACAAATTAAATAAAAACTCGCAGCTTAAAGAAGGTATACCCCAGGTTGTACCATTTGTCTTAATGTACTTAATTTAATAAAGTGTAACCTAATCAGTATGTTATTTACTTATATATATAATGATACATCCCATGACTCCTAGCAAGAATACATATGGCATTCTACAGCCAGCAAATTAAGGATATCATATCTGAGTTAGTCATGTTGCATTACATGGGCGGGTTTACATATACAAAGACATTCTCCTTTTGTTTGCACAGTGCAAACTATTATCATATCACAATAGGGTTTGTTCTTACTTCTTCCAAAAAAAAACAGACCATAGAACATACTATAAAAGTCGTAATAAAGGGCATATAATTAAGCATACTTTTATCCATAAAGACTTATTTTATCTCAGTAGTAAGCAGATTGTTATCTTATATGAAGCGTGAAAAAGGAGAAGAGGAATAGCATGAAGTTAATGTAATATTTCATATACCAGGCAGTTTAAATGGTCAAAGTGTCTTCGTCTCCTTGTACAAATATGAGATCAATCAAATAAAAGATTTAAATCATCCAATTTTACTACAGTACTTAGATAATATAGAGCACGATGTTCTATTTTGTGAAATCTGAATCAAAACACCGGGAAAGTTTGTCTAAGTTAAGAGTTACAACTGGTTCCACGTACACAGGGACCATGCTTATCTGAACATGTGTGTTTATGATTGTGTATGTTTGCGTGAGAGTGAGGAGAGCAGGGGACAGAAATAAGCAATTGAAGTTACCGTGCTGGCAAACCAAAATTTCAGCTTTCGCTGGCATAATTTGGTGTGAAAATGGTGGACAGTTCTTATATTCAGCTTTCTCAACACTTATGATGGGGAAGAAAATAGTACAAGATGCAGAAAACCCGTTTTCACACCGTCATTTCACACACACACACACACACACACACACACACACACACACACACACAGAAACACACAAGCGCCCGCGCTTTAGCTCCTTTTCCACAGTACCCAGAGTAGGCAAACTTAATACTACATTTTAATTTAAATTCAAATTCGGCATCATGGTTTATATAGACAATTTGTTTTAGTTGCTTATGCAAGTCGATCTGAAGACTGTTTAGCAGTTTTCATTCGGGAGAAAAAGGATTTGACTACTGACCTGTTGATTCTTTTAATTTCGAATTACGATAATCCAAAAACTGCGATGTTTTAATAGACAGAAAAGAAAAGAAAGGAAAGATATCAAAATAAGAGACTAAACACAAAATTACATTCGTTCAGAATTTCAAATATATAGGATTTTATCCCTATTTTAATACCTAATATATTTTCATAATTTGGCACAAAAAAGGTCATATTTTAACGAGTGGCGAAGCCAAAAGTTAAATGTTATCGCATTTCGTACCACATTATGAAATATATCAGGAATTTACACAGGAAAAGAAAATGTTCGCTTTATTATATTCCAAAATTGCTCCTGAATAGAATCACATAAGATTAAACTCACGCTTCAGCACAACAGCCCACCTCCCTTGTCGTAAATTAGTCCCATTTTGATAGGCTGATAATATAAATATCAGTGACTTAAGATAGCGGTAAGATTGGAATGGCCTGATATATTTCAGTAAATTACATTTGTGACAGTTCGAAAAATATTGATCATATCTGACCACAAAGCAAGTCCAATTCAGCAATGCACCAAAGCGGGTTTATTATCGGTTGGGAAGAAAGTAAGGGGAAATAACTTCATAGAATATCGTAGAGTCAGATTTCTTTCAATGTCTGATATGTAATGCACTTTATATTTATTGTTTATAGATCACACAATGCTCACTTGTTTGCTGATGCAGGCATCTGTAGGCACACACAATCAAACGTGGCATGGCATGATGGGAAATAGTTTTACTTTCAAATGTTAAAATATAGGAATGAAACAAATATAAAAATTATTTCGTAAATCATTTTCTATATTTCACGCTAAAGTATAATATACAGTGTTTAATGACAGTTACTCAATCACACTACTTGCATAATGCTTTCCGGTTTAAACCACAACAATACATTAGAATATAGCCTACAACTTTTTAATTTATGTTTCCTACCGCTCCAGCTAAATCATTCTCTAATGACAGGCAAAAGCTTTGAATTCATAGTATATATCATAAGCGAAGTAAACAAAGTTGAATGAATGTTACAAATCCCTTGAGCATTGTTTTTGTCGATACTCGTTAATACTTTCAGTTTAATTTGTTTTGGAGGGGAGGTGTATATATCAAAGTATCTTGTAAATTCTTTAGTTATGGTAATATTCATCATTAAACTATACAATTCTGTTTATTAAGCCATCATACAAAGACAAACGTATTCGTGAACAAATCAAACTGCAGTTGTCTTTTCACTCTATAAAACATTTCATAATACATTGGAATAAAAAGACCTAAACAAAGACTGTGTACATGTTTTGTCGATGTGAATTATCCTACCTAGAAGACTGCGGACAATAAGATCCATTTGGATCAACAGGGCCGATAATAAACACAAATGTACAAGTAATATGGATAACACAGCTGACTCACAAATAAATCAGCAATAAATAAGAATGAGAACAAAGTGAAATAGTGGAGCCACAATGGTCAAAGATTGAAAACTGATAGTACGAGCTGATTTTGGATTGAGACGTTTTACATAATTCTGGCAATTTTCTCGTTTCATCTATAAAAGTTTTAAAAGCCGTAGACAAATGATAACTGCCATTGATCTAACTCAATAAAATTTTTATTGAAGCAATAAATCCAAAGGCATTTTATGTTGCCAGCAGCGAAAGGGAAATTATCTTGATGAACATTTTACCATAAAGCAATTTATTAATAAAATTGCTTTTATTTATTTATTCATTTTAAATGATCATTTGATGAGGCTGATTTACAGTCTTCATGGCTGAAACTAATAGAGTCTTTTTAATGTAAAGGCCAGATCCGAACATTCGCAATGATGCAAATACAATTCCATTAAAGATCATTCCAAAAGTAAAGACCGTATTTATCAATGCTCGTTAACAGAAATGGTCAGGAAAGCAATTCCATTTTTTTTCCAAATAAATAATGCGCCACATCTGGCAAAACTAAATTTGTTTCTTATATCGGTGTAATTTAAAAATGCAATTCTGTTTTGTCCACCTATCCCTCTTAGTTGCGACCGACTCCGATCGCACCCTTTCATGTAACGTTTCAGATACATCTGCACATATCTCTTTTGACGACCTTTGTAATGAACGTTCGAACGACTGACCCAATGTACCTGTACCATCAAGGACATGAAGATCGCCAATTCTTCTATCGCTGCATATTCAAATTGAAAATCTTCTTCATTTTTAACGCATCTTCCTGAATCAATTTTATAATTCCATTTGTTGTCTTCACTCACTTTTTTGTTTGATATCCGCGATGCTAGTAAAACGAGACCGTCCACGCTGCTACGAGTCTCAAGGTAATGATGTTGAGATTCTTGTTATCTCATTCTAGGGAAGAAACTGTCTGGATACTTTTCAAACTTTCTGTGTCTCTGGACTTTGTTCAAGGGATGATTAATCTATTCATAGTAATTCACTTAATTGTCCCTCAGATATAATAGATCTGCTCTCAGTGTGGATAATTTAGCTTTATCAAGAACAAATTTATTTGACGTTTACATTATGCATTCCGACATCTAATCTGTAATAATTTAAAAGTTACGTAGTCATCAAATAAAGTGACCGTTTTCTTTTCTTTTTTTTTTTAACACCAATCATCCTGACCGTGAAGTACACTTCTCCTTACTATGGCATCATTTGCAGTTGCAATTGGTTTATTACATGATAGCATCAGCGCCGAACTTACAGTATCGAGAAAGTACAGATAATAATTGTTTGAAACGGATGGGATCAGATCACAAATTATTGTACTATGTTTTACCTACATGCATTTTTCCCAGCTGAACTCACGCCAACATTCCAATGACATTAGGATTCCTAGGAGTGACAGTGCCATTATAGTACATTAACACACACTAACATTTCTCAGGTGTTACCCTGCTTCTTTTAATCACAGTGGATGAAAGTCCACTAGGGTTATGATTCCATTTCCGGGTCAATGAAAACATAGTTCTTGACAATATTTCATACTTACTTTACCTGTGCACTTTCACCACACTGCTTTCACAAACACAATAAAAGGCATCTCAAAACAGAGAATGACTCCTTCTCAATCAATCTATAATAATATTCAGTCCCTGTCCTGAATATCTGACAGTGAAAGGCACAGCCAAAACAACACTTCTAACTTTAGATAGAAATACTTGGCTCCACACCCAACCGGAAACATTTAATTGTAGTCTGACCCCAGTTCACCCCTCAGTTATGTTATTCCACAATTTATTGCATTGAGAGAGTCTGGCCGACAATAAGGTAGGCTGTTATTAGCACAAACCTTGGACTTGTGCGATTCCACTGAATTTCGGAAATTGTAAATCTTTAAATTCATTTAGAGATGGACAATTATTTTGACTTCACAGAATAAATTATTTTTAATGCAACCAAATACTGTACATATGGAAATTATATACAAATAGAAATTATAGGTTATTGCATTTGTATGGGAAAATAAGAACGAGTTTTTCGGACGGCTATACTGCACGACCTTGGGAGTGCAGTATATCCATCCGACAAAACGAGTTCATATTTTCCCATACAAATGCAGTAACCTTTTTATTATATGCTCATTTTCTTATTCTTCCCAAGGCTTAAATATATAAACAAAAATACACTACAAGAAACAAAGTAACTGAATGTATGCCGTATTCCAAACTAAATTCACAAGCGTAGCTGCATAATTACATAACAACATTATTAATGCGCACGTAACTCCTCCCAGACAGATTTGAAGTTGGTCGCGCGCTAGACGTAAGTTTCGAAAGAAACTGGCGTTTGGTCTACTTAAAATTGAAATTTGGAGTAATATTGTTAATGAATGCGCATTGCAACAACTTTTCCATTTTATCTGGAATGAATACGTTTTGGTATTTTTGTTGATTCGACGCAGTTTCGTGATTATGGTCTGGATTTATCTACATGAAGTAACTTATATCGGATTCCAGCAGCGTCTGCCAATGTAATCGTATTGAAGTGTGTTGACATCGGCGTGCGTGTTTCTGTTCTGTCATTGAATGATTCAGATCATAATGTTGGAAAAATATGAAGTCTTTCAATTGCAATTATCGAAAAGACGCTGTGGAATTTAATGTTTATTTCATTTTGAGTGAAGTAAGGAGGATGTAACTGCACTTGGAATATACTCAAAATTACAGTACAATTTCGAAATGTGTAATCAACCTTGAGAACCCATGACATGGCTCATGTAATTCGGATTTGCAGAACTACGAAAGTACATTTTGAGGAAATTCAGGATGTAAAACTGTAAGTATATTTTTGCCATTTTTATTACTAGCTAAAGAAGACAGTTTATGTCTTATTACTTGCATGTTATTGTAGGGACCCTGTCTGGCGTCTATAGCTAGCCTAAATCTGAAACATTGTATCAAAAAAGTTAACGCGGAATGTGCCAAAGCTGCTGATATGTGGCAGTCCATGAAACATTTGCTTTAGTTCATCCAGAAAAAAATTGTTTGTTTACAATAGAAAGTAGTTCCTTTATTCGCGTACATTCAGTATGAATTGAGCGCGAGGGCGCAATATCGGGAAATATTAAACGATTCTGACAATGGAAAGTTAACGGAGAAAAAACTAGCATATAATAAGATATATTAGGTTGGTTTAGCTTATAGTTTCATTCAAATTGATTAAAA
>JAECUM010034787.1:0-55603 GCA_016617855.1 Megalonaias nervosa
TATATATATATATATATATATATATATATATATATATATATATATATACGTGTGTGTGTGTGTGTGTGTGTGGTGTGTGTGTGTGTGTGTGTGTGTGTGTGTGTGTACAGTATGTATTTATTTACTAAAACGTTAGACAATACAGCGAGGCATCTAGGCATATATATACGCGAATAAAAGAAAATAATAAATATGTTTGTGATTCTGAAAAAAATATTAAAGAAACTTAAATGGCTTTACGATTAGTTTCGAAAGAAAAATACACACTTGAAGTGCTAAGAAAATGTACGAAGAAGGAATTTATTTCATGGTTGAACGATATGTCCACGCCTTTATGCTTACCAAATGCAAATTCAGTTTGTACTATTGTTTAATGCTGAAAATGTATTTGATCCTGAACTGAAGCACGTTGTTGGATAACACTCTAAACTAAGTGTCTTGTTCGTCTTAAGAAAGTACTCACGTCTTCTGATCACAAATAAGGGGTATGTACGATTTGAGCCATTATGCATTTTGTTTCTCTTCATATTTCCTCGTAGAATTCTCCTTAGTACCTAGTCAACCGGTTGGACTGGTTTCCGTTCACACACACACACACACACACACACACACACACACACACACACACACACACACACACACACACTCATTCCCCTCACAGTCAATACCAACTACGTCTACTTCTTTCTGTTTCGCGAACTATCAACGCTTCATTGCCCTCTTTCGTGCAATTCAAAATGTGAGCTGTTTTTAAAACAGCAAGATATACAGTAGTGCATTTTAAAAACTGCATGGAATTGTCTTGATGGCTTTCTTATCTGTGTTTTGTTTCCCGAACGAGATGATGTGGTGGTTGGTAGGCTGGGGAATGGGGAGGGGAGATCGTTCAGTTATGGTGTTGGAAGTGAGACTTAATCCTAGGCCCTGTTGCATAAAATAAATTAGACTGTTCGTTCATGCACTTGAAACTTGCTTACACTGAAAGTTAGCTATTTTCAAGACCATTGGTATTACACTGAAAGATATAAATTTTATTTTTAACCTCCATGATATTGATGTTTTCATTAAAAATGTTTACACACCAACGAGCTGTAAAATAAAAATCGCAGTTTCGATGGTTGTTCCATCTATTTATTCTTGCAACCAGACGATGAACAAATGACGTGGTTATGATGTGCCTGCCAAATTTAACAAGGAACAACGGGTGCTTCCTTTTTTGTTTATTTCACTCGAAAGGTGTTTGTTACATTACAAAAATTAGCTGTCATTCAAATGGATCCAAACAGTGTGATAGGCAAGCATATTTCACAAACATAAATTGAACAGTTTGGTACATTTTGCAAGCAGCAAAATGAGTTTTTGAAATAACTATTAGGGGAATCGATATTCGTTGAAAATTGTACGGCAATTACAAGCAATGTTTGGTTGGTGCTTTACGGCACACCAACACTTTGAAAGTTATATAATGACTAACCACGGTAGTCAATTTTGGCTGATCTGAAAGTGGGAATCGAGCCTGCATCACATTGGTCATGAGTCCAACATTATAACCACTAAGCTACTGTGGCTGAACATGATACGTTTTACACGACTTCCCTGTGTGAGATTTTGGTCATAAAAGCATAATCTATTTATATGTTTTGATCAGCTACACGTCTCTTCCTTGCGAGATGAATTCACGGGTGTAAAATGTTTAAATTGAAATTTAAAATGTCGAAATGCTGATAATATTCTCTTTGAATCAAACTGCACACTTCTTGACATATTTGTCTTAAGGGTTTGTATTTAACGGCGCATTCAGCACTTAGAGGGAAATCCTGAAGACAGGATTAGAGATATAGACATACATAGATAAATCTATCACAAAAATATCGACTAAAAATTTTTTTAGGCAAGAGAGAATATACATCTTTTCGAGACATACGAGTGGCCCTGAAAAGGGTCGTTTAGCTTTCTTCTACTTTCTCTCATCCCTTCTTCTTTCCACCAGCACCTCGTGTTCTTCAGCATATTTTTCTACTTGTTCTTCTTCTTCTTCTTTTTCTCATCCTTCCATCTATTTTTAGCTACAACTTGTGGAAAATCCTATGGAAAAACCAAGTATATATTTATAGCCTCAATTTGTGTACGGTCATGTTTAAAAATACTAGTATCTATTTATAGCTACAACCTGTGGAAAGTCCTATGGAAAAACCCAAGTCTATATTTATAGTCTCGAAATTTCCAGGTTCAATGACGTCACTGTAATGGACACAAGGGGAATAATGGCAACAGTGTTGCAAGTGGCTGACCTGAATACGCGCTACTGTAGGTAGGTAGGTAGGTAGGTGAAATAAATTTGATAGGGATGAAGGGAGTTTTATAGGGACAAACAAAGACCAATACACACACACCTACACACGTACGCGCACGCACACAAGCACAAACAAATGCACACACACACGTACGCGCACGCACACAAGCAAAAATACACACACACACACACACACGTACGCGCACGCACACAAACACAAACAAAAATACACACGTGCGCGCACGCACACAAATAAATACACCCACAAGTACGCGCACGCACACAAACAAATACACACGTACGCGCACGCCGAAGGAGACAGTTTAGGAGCCTGGACGGTCGGACACCCCGACAACAAGACTCTTAAGATTTCCTAGTGGCGGTCTCAAAAATTACTGCTACGAATACCGGGACCCCCAAGGAGAAGTGCACACCGAGTGTAAAGTGAAAGGATTGACTCTCAATTATTGCACCAGTCAAGGGATGAACTTTGGGGCATTGAAAGAAGCCTTACAGTCTGGAGAGAATCAAAATTTTAAAGTGACCATCTACCAACCTCACAAGATTGTACGTTTAGCCACACACCAAATCGTCAGTCGGCCTTTGGAAAAAGTGTATCAAATCGAGTACCAGAAGCGAGTGCGGCTTCCCAACCACTTCACTTTACCGTACGGACACGTCGATATTGGTCAACATATAAAAAGGGAAAACGTCCAAGACCGATAGTTTATTGTGCTACCATTGCCTAGCGAGAAATATGAATCCTAACAAACAGACACCATTCAAGTTCGGTGATTCTCAAATGGAGTACGATGCTGTGCCTTGCGATGGCAGGGATGCCGTGCGCCATGACCTCAGTGATTCAGTACCACATCATGGGAACTTTGCTATGACTATTATTACTGCAATACCTACCGTGAAAAGTGATGCTGTGCGTGTCAAACCTGACGGATGTGAAAGCGATGCCACTCGTTATCGTGGATTCTTTCCTCGTTTTCACGGTCAATGTCATCCTCCACGTGAAACCACGCGGCTACCACCCTACGGATGTCATCCATGCCTGAGCAAACTACTGCGGGCTTCACCGTGCCTTCATAGAAATGAGTCTGTGAAAGAAGAATATTCGTTCCCTTTGCGTTTGTCTGAATACTGCGACTTTGAAAGTCGATTCCAAACCATCCAAGGAAAATGGCCTAAATATCTGGAAGGACCTACCCCGCGAGGACTTAGCCAGAGCTGCGTTTATCTATATTGACGAAGGAGATAAAGTCAGGTGTTTCAGTTGCGGTGTGTCACTTCACGAATGGGAGCAGAAAGATTTCGCTTACATGGAACATGCTCGATGGTCTCCGCACTGTCACTGCCTACCTTTAGTGGGACATCCTCAGTAATGTCTTGATGGATAATTTACAAGAGAACATTCGTGGTTTGCCCGTGGAGTTGAGAGTACGCATTTACCGAGAGTTTGTCAAAATACAAGTCAAACGCAAAGAACAATTGTATACGTTACGACACCGATGTTGGAACTACTGTTACCTGAATGGTATAAGAGGACTGATTCATTTCAAGTGTTCCAGTGGTCAGACAATGATGAATCACACGAGATTCAGAAAGCTTTGGATGCTACTCATTCTATTTACAAGGTGACCATAGTACACCGAATTCAAGAAGAAGAGTTAGAGGGTTACCTAAATCTTTTACACGAACAAATCTTGGTTCAAGAGCAAACGTCTGTGCGACATGTGGTGTGTGAGTTAGTGACTAAACAATTTTGGTACTGTACTGAAATAAAGCCGCTTCTGTTCAAAAAGTACATTTATTACCTTCAACTAAAGAGGGTATAAAAACTTGCTACCATGCCACGACTTTTATCATTAGTGATACAATAATTACCGTGGAAGCAAAGACTGTGGCGGATTGCCAACACTTTTTACGAGACCTGTATCCAGTGAATTTGGGTCGACGTGTGGTGTGTGTCTTTATTGACTTCCTTTCTGGGATTTCGTTTACCAGCTGATTCCTTTTGGGTTCTTTACGATCTGTATCTCACAGTACCACCAAAAACATGAGGGTGGTACCTTTAAATGTACACGAGAAACTCATTCTGTTAAAAGCCTTGCGCTTTCATCTCGATACTTCTCGATCTCTACGGGAAAAGAAGATTCGTCAACTTTTAGTGACTGAAGATGTTTACGACGATGTGTGTGTGTGGCTTGTGACTTACACACTCACTGGCCAGATGTACGTGACTGGAAAAGTTTGGGTTTGGATGCTTGAATAAAAGAAGCGGCAAACTATACCCAAGATTTGTGATCATAAATTCAAACGTTCAGTGAAAAAAGTAATGTTTAAACCTGTGTTAGCCACAGTGCCAGAAAAACCCGACACCGAGGAAAACCATTCCATTCAGGACAGGGTCATCATTGACATGGACATCCCCGAAAGACCATTCCGGGAGGACCCCTGTGTGACTGTGACAAGTGTAGAGTCTCTAAGAACATTACAAACTGTCCCTAGGGCACCACACCTTCGTCACCAAAAATGTTGTACAGTGACTTGTTTATATTCCACATTTATCGTTTTGATGTGTATTTTATCGATGTACTTAACCATTTGGCTTTTTATGTATTTTTGTCTTTCGTGTTAAATTTTTAAAATGTTTTGAAATAAGCGTGTCCGGAAAAAAGTATAAAAACTCATGTCTTGTCTGTCTTCGTTTCAAAGGTGACATTCCCCTCACTATGGCTACCTCTGCTGCCTCTGTTCCCTCTTCCACCACTTTCAAAGTCATCGACGAAAACTTAGATCGTGCAAGTTGGGAAGCCGTTAACATGTTAATTGCTGGACCGAGCGGTTCAGGCAAAACCGACTTTTTCAAACGTTTGATCGAACATAAACATCATTTGATCGATCGTCCAAATCAACGTATCGTGTGGTGTTACAAAGAGTGGAAATCGGCGTACAGCCTCCTGCGAGAAAGTCAAGGCGATTCCATCGTGTTTATGGAAGGTATTCCTGGCGAAGACGACGGGATCGTGTCTGACCCCAGTCAAACTCATCTGGTCATCTTCAACGACATGTTAGGAGAAGACGAAGAAGAAATTAATTGTGATTTACGCACAAAGGGCATCATCGTAATGCCAGTGTCATTTACATTACCCAAAATTGGTTTCAACAAAGTAAAGCCCATCAAACCATCAGTCTCAATGCTCATTACGTGGTCTTGCTTAAAAGCCCTAGATATAAATCTCAAGTGCAAGTGTTAGCCAAACAGGAAGCCCTTGGTTGACTCATGCGTACGACGATGCCACTCAAACCCTTCACGCCTGTTTACTCGTGGATTTAAAACCCACTACCCCGATTATTTGCGATTTCGTACTCATCTGTTTCACCACTGGTGCCAAGACGGAGGGCCTGTCGCGTACACGTCCCCGTCGACTTAAAAAAATCTATAAAAACCTCGGACACTTTTGGTCAGTCTCACACATCGTCAACATGACGTCCCTTCAGTCTCATCTTCCTGTCAAATTGATTCGTGCCTTGTACGGCATCAGTCGCGAAATAAATCCAAAAATATGTGCCCGTGTCTTAGAAGCCAGTCTCAGAAAAGTATTACGATGGTTTACGGTGACATCACGTCAATTCCTGCAAGGCATCATTCACATTCCACATCAAACCAGACGCTTTTTTGAGAGAAACAAAGTTGGCTTGACGCAACTGGCAGATCCCCGCAGCGACACTCAAACCAAGAACCAAATCGTATTAAACCTGGATGTAGCGGTTCTCTAGGAGGTGTCATCATTCGCTTGCTTTTAAAATGGGATCCCAATGCCCCAAAAGTCATCCCCAAGAAAAAAGCCACTCCCCGACCCAAACGTACCCAGAAGAAAAAGAGCAGTGAGTCAAGACCAGGTCACAGCCCCAGAAAATGAAAAGTCCCCAGAGAAAGAAAAGCCCTCAGAAAAGACCCCAGAAAACAGCTTCTACCCTCAAGAGAGCAAGGGCCTTACATCCCCAAACCACGACCTACATGGACGGTTACCGCGTCTCCAGTAGCCTCAGGTACTTCTACTTCCCATTTGACACGCGTTTTTCCTAATTTGATGAAAAAAAATGGAAACCCGTGTCTCCAGGAACTTCTCCTCCAGCGGTGACACCTTCCACCTTCTTAGCTGCTGCAGAAGCTTCTAACAAAATACCCTCCCCCAAGATCAAAGTCCAAAAGTGATCGGGCATCTTACAGAGTTTGCTGGATTTATCCAAGCAAGAACTGATCCGATTTAGTCCGTTGCGAACTCCTCCACGACGCATGATGCCTGCCATGAAAATGATACGACGGACCGACATTCAGTGGCGACGCATTCCACTATAAGAAAGACATGGGGAAACGATGGGTATCAGTGTTTTTGTGCACCTGAACAACAAACTATATCACCTAAAAGAAGTGCACACCATCACCATCGTCGTTCTCCTGTCCAAAAAGAAAAAGATAAAGGACAGTCTCGTCGTTTGACTCCGCATCCGAGAAAAACGCTTAGCCAAGCATCGATGTCTACCCCTAAAAAATACCCCATCATCTAAAGAAAAGAAGAGCAACCAAGGATTGTTTGGCGATATAAAAAAGGCGTCACATTTTTGACGAAGCGATAGTCAAAGAGTTCGTCAAAAGGCTGGTTACAAACTCTTAGACCTACTCCAAAAAATAAGTTAAAAGGGTGTGTGCCAGTCATCGACGTAAGTAAAATTTTTGTGTGTACCCAGGAACAAACAAAGATATCACCCGCCCCCCAGAAGCCATCCCTCTTCTACTCCCAAAGGAAATGAAAGGATAGGACTGCCTCTTCGTTGAACCAAACATTAGGACCTGTTGTCCGTCCTGTGCAAAGCCCCTCCACCCATGCGAGAACAAATCATTCAAATAGACTCCAAAGACATTAGCGGTACCGTGTGAGAATGTTGTCTGAATGTCTTGAAAGGAACGATACCTTTGTCTCAACATCAGAAAGAAGGCTTAGCCAAGCATCGACACGTTCTTTGCCAAATGGTCGAAAAGAAAATACCCATCCGTCAAAAGAAAAAGATGTTGATACAACGCGGAGGATTTGTGCACCTATCGTTAGCACCCATACTAAAAGTCACATTGGCACCACTTATTACAGGTCTCCTACGAGCTACTGCTTCACAAATGGCTCAAAGATAAAAAGGATCAAGATAAAAGAGGTTTCTGGAGTCAAAAGATCTCAGACGTGACCTTTGGAATTTGATGGAAGGACGAAAATTGACTTCAGTGTCTTACAAACGATGGATGGAATTTCATCGATGGCAAGAACAACGGGCCCCGCATTTACCTCCCAATCCTCATTTGACCGAGATGTCCCAGTAACAACACGAATTGCAATCGTTGATGGATCTCAGTGATTTGTCAGAAACGGAAAAATCTCAACGGTACAATCAAGTGTTGCAACGACTTCAACACTTTCACCAGAAAGCTTTAGACGAAACAGCTCCACCGACTCTGAAAGATTTTAAGACCCTGATGAAAAGTCCATCATCACCACCACCACACCAGTGACCAAGACAGAAAAGGAGAAGAAGAGTTTCAAACTCCACCAGAAAAAGTACGCAAGTTAACACCACCAACATCCAAACTTGGTTGGATTAAAAAGATGTTGGCAACCCCATCTTCCTCAGAAGAGAAAAGGAAGGTGAAGACATAAGTTAAACAAGAACTGATTACCCCTGTTCAGACATACTCTTCGACACCTATTGCTCGTCAGACACGCAAAGCATTGCAATTCAAGAAAATACCACAAGAAGAAAAGAGTAGCATCCGTGAAGAGTGGGTGACTTATTTAAAAAAAGTCCTGATGGAGAATTTGTTAGCCAGCATTTACTACGATCCATCCCATCCTGCGGGTTACGGAAGAGTTCAGAAATTGTATCGTGCTGCCAAAACCCGACTCAAAAGTGTCCGTTTACCTAAAGTTCAACGATGGTTACAAGAACAAGCCACTTACACCTTACACACACCCATTCAACGAAAATTTTCCAGAAATCGCACCTGAGTGGAAGGCATCGATCATCAACGGCAAGCTGATATAGCCAATGTCTCTCATTTGGCCACCTACAATCGTGGCTACAAATATTTATTTTGTGTCATCGACGTCTTTTCCAAATTTGCCTCGGTCGTGCCGTTGACTTCCAAATCGAGCACTGAGTTAGTGCGAGCCCTGCAACTGGTGTTGAAACAAAGTGGTCATCACTCTTCGATGGCAAACCGACAAAGGCACCGAATTTCTGAACCAAGCTTTCCAAAAAAGAATTAAAGAAACGAGACATTCATTTTTTCGCCACCAAGAATCCCGAAACCAAAGCCAGGTTCGTGGAACGTTTTCAACGCACCTTGAAAGAACGCATGTGGAAATATTTTAGGCATCAACACACTCTCAAGTACATCGACGTCTTACCGCACCAGGTCAAAGCGTACAACCAATCTTACCATTGAAGCATCGGATGTGCCCCCCCCCCCCAAGAAATGACTCCCGTCAACGAAGTGACCGTGTTTGAGAGCCTGTTTGGTACGTCCCCGACAGTGTCTGTCCTCAAGAAAGGTGGAGTGTTGACGACGGGAGATTGGGTACGTATTGGCAAAACCAACGCACTTTCAAGCAAAGGTTACTTACCCAACTATACCACCGAATTGGTTCGTGTCACTGGACGAGTGCGTGGTCGTCATCCTGCGTCTATAAATTGGAAGACATGAAAGGGGAAGTGTTAAAAGGAACATTTTACCTGCCAGAGTTACAACGCGTGACCAAAAAGGAAGACGAAGTGTACGATATCGAAAGCATTCTCGATCGAAGAACTCGTAAAGTGGGAAAACCTCGTGTTCAAGAAGTCAAAGTACATTGGAAAGGATATCCGCCGAGTTTTGACTCATGGATCGACTCTTCTCAAGTCATTGACTATGAAAAGAAGTGACCATCATGCCCTTCAACACAGCCTCAACCACCACAGTGACCACTCCTTCACCGAGTTCTTCTCTTCAAGATCTATGAAAGCAACCCTTTTGGGTGTGGTGTGGAGAACGTGTGCCTAAAACGCAAATCGTCTTTTTCTGCCAAATCTTTGTGGTGTATTGTGTCATCGGTGCTGCCATTGCCAATTTGAGTTTTCAACAAGGAGACAAACATTTGTGGATCATTTTACTAAGCAATTACATCGGTTACACTCTCCCCAATCCTTCCCTAAAATACTCTAACGGTAACAACGGGAGTCTTGCGACAACGTCAGTCACCCTCCCAACAGTCACAATAACAACAATAGCAATCCTCTTTTAGACACTCCTCTGACCTCCAGTGACCCGTCGGACAGCAGAACTCTGGAATTATGAGTAACCAGTTGTACTTAACTATTGCCAGTGAGAGTTCCTCGTCTATAAATCAGGTGCCCCGAAAAGCGTGTAAGAATTGTGTCCAATCACGACTGACATCTCATTCTACTGTGGCAGACACCTGTAGTTCAGTAAATACCATCCGAATGAGTGTGTGTTGGGTCCATTCCCACTCATTATACCCAGTATATACAGACTATTTGCATGAGTGTGTGTTGGGTCCATTCCCACTCATGATAGCCCTACATACGGGTCGTTTGGAACTTTATTGTCCCACGACCTGTTGGCGGAATTAAAAAGCACTCTTTGAGTGCATTAATGCGCTGGGGCATGAGGCACTATTTCCTTCCCCCGCGAATTATTAAATAACCCTTGTATGAGGGTATAAACTGGTCGCGAATGCCTTATAGACGCATACGACCTTAAATCAAAAGTAAGTAAGTCTGACCATCCATTGTTGACTGGTCAACCTATGAAGATGTGTTCAAGACTAGCAAAGCTGAACGAAGCCCACGTGAATTTACATCGTGTCAGGCAAAACCTGATACCCAAGCCTGATGAGATTGAAAATGTCAGGATGTTAAAAGTGGCCCAAGACATATGGAAGAGGTGTTTATAGACGAAATCAAGAAGGAGAAAGAAGAAGGACCGAGAAGTACAGACTTCAGAAACAGCAGAGAGAACAGCAGCAGCAGGAACGACAGCAGGAACCATTTAGCGGTTTTGTGGACTGCCGTGTGGACAAGAAAGAGTTTTCCTTCTCCTTCCGAAGAAACAGACCCTATCGTGTCGGAAAGCCTGCAATCTTAGACGATAAGAGATTGCCATAACCCCCACAAAACAGCCCTTTTCAGGGCTACCCCAAACAATCTAGAAAGAGATAGTAGTCAAATTGCCAAAATGTGCCTGTCTTTGTAAGTTGGTAGGTTAAAAAATAGAAGTGTGCCAATAAACATTTAGTTTTCCTGACTTGTAAGATAGTGTGTGTTTTTTATATGTATGAGTGATAATAAAGTGTGTTTGTAGGAAAACAGTGAACATGAGTGTTTCATTTAAGTCCGTGCGTTCCGTGTTATTGATCTTGGAGTGGGTATGTAAGGGGGTGTTTTCCTTCACATCCGTGCTTCAGGCATATTAAACCGAGCATTCGTCAGTCTGGTTACCCATCGTTGACTAGTCAACATTCAAAATTGAGCAGAATCAGCAAACTGTTGGAGCATCAAATGCACCTGGAGTATGCCAGGCGACTCCTGGATGTCCTGGCTATGGAGGCGATCCAGGAGAAATCCAGAATTGAAGAAGAGGAGGAGGAGAAGAAAAAAGAAGAGAGGAGTACAATCCTGCCTCACCTCATCCTTAGAGCAAGTTGTGAGGTGAAACCCTATGGTTAGGAGACCTCCACAGCACCAAGCATCACTGTCATCAATACTACCACCACCATGACCCGTGGTTCCCTAGAGAGAAAATTGGGAAGAAGAACTGGAGAGGCAGCGACAAGAATGGGAGCCTAAGCGACCACATCATCCACGGGTGCAGAATAGAAGAAGGAGGCAAGAACAAGTCTTCACTATCCCTCAAACGGAGGAATAGGATAGTGAAGCCACTCAAGCTTCCTCCGCACTCCCAACCACACACATGAATTGGGAACAAGATTGGAACCGGCGATGTGTCTGTGGTGCTCGACCTGGAAGGTGTCACCATTAACCAGGTGCATCTGAAGTTCAAAAAAAAAACAACAAAAAAAACAACAGCCCTTCTCAGGGCTAACCAGATCTCTAGAAAAGAGAGACTGATCAAGTTGCTAAAAATATAATTGTGCGTGCGTATTTGCTTGTGTTTGTATGGGTGCTCGTACGTGTGTATTTTGTTTGTATTTTTGTGCGTGTGCGTGTGCGTATGAGTGTGTGTATAATTTTTGTGTGCGTGCGCGTACGTGTGTGTATTTTTGTTTGTGTGCGTGCGCGCACGTGTGTATGTATTGGTCTTTGTATGTCCTTATAAAACTCCCTTTATCCCTATCAAATTCATTTCACCTATCTACCTATCTACAGTAGCGCGTATTCAGGTCAGCCATTTGCAACACTTTGTTATTATTCCCCTTGTGTCCAGTACAGTGACGTCATTGAAGCTGGAAATTTTGAGACTATAAATATAGACTTGGGTTTTTCCATAGGATTTTCCACAGGTTTTAGCTATAAATAAATACTAGTGTTTTTAAACAGGATCGTCACATAAATTGAGGCTCTAAATATATCCTGGGTTTTTCCATAGGATTTTCCACAAGTTGTAGCTAAAAATAGATGGAAGGATGAGAAGAAGAAGAAGAAGAAGAAGAAGAAGAAGAAGAAGAAGCAGAAAAATGTCCTGAAGAAGATGAGTTGATGGTGGAGAAGAAGAAGGGAAGAGAGAAAGTAGAAGAAAGCTGAAAGGTCCTTTTCAGGGCCACTTATATATCTCGAAAAGATGTCTATTCTCTCTTGCCTAAAAAAGTTTTAGTCGATTTTTTTGTGTGATAGATCTATGTTCATAAATCTATGTATGTCTCTGTCTATGTCTCTAACCCTGTCTCTAACCACGCCTCTATGTCTTTGTCTCTATTTGTCCCTAGAGTAGCGCGTATTCAGGTCAGCCCCTTGCCACACTGTTCTGCCCGATTGAGGTTAGCCACTTGCAACATTGTTGCCAGTATCCAGTACCGTAACGTCAATTCCCATTGATCCTAGAGTGGCCCATGTTAAAGCCCCATTTGACCCCATAGTGCAAACATTTAACATAAGACCCTATGTGACTCTATATAGCCCTCACTTACTACTCTGGTTTGTTTCCGCCTTAATGCAGGAATTATGCATTATAATAACACCTTTTGAATTCATCGTTGTCACTCCTAAAACAAGTGCGTGTTAAAATAGACCTCCCACCCCGTAAAAAAATATCACTGGTAGCAAATTGAGTATACATTGTGGGGTATATTGCCACAGAGTAAGAAATCGTGATATAGAACGTTCTAAATATTCTTACAATTTGTAAACAATCAAACATCATTACGAAAGAACCACAATCTTCTAATATATCAGTAGGAATATGCACTTAAATTACTTTTTAAATATTGAGTAGCAGATATATTTTGGTATCGTTGATTTAACAAAGTCTTTTTAACACGTGATAAGTTCTTTTATGGATTTTACCTCATGCTTTCGTGTTTGGCTTCAGCTTCAAGCAGAGTCGGACAATAATTCATTTGCTGTAGAGAATCAGAGTAGTAATACTTTAATTGTGTGAGAGATGTGATGGATGTAGATATTGTATATTTTGTAGTCACTGTGGTGTACAATTCGTAGCGATTGTTCCGACGAGGGTGTTCCAGACGTCTGACCCTATAGCAGCATCAGCATATTACATTACCTTCTTAAAAGTCGTTATAGCAAACATAGACTGCACTCAAATCTAATAGGAAAGAATGGATGCATTGCAGCCGTCGTGTAGGCATCGAACTTTGACTTCTTTCCAAAGTTAGGAACACATACCAGCCCCAGATAATCTAGTATAGCCAGAAAGAGGCCATAAATAACCGAGACTCTGAAATTGCCCTTATTTGTAGAGTCGGTCCCTCAGTACGGACAAAACACTCTTGAATATCATCCGTGCCATCAAATACTGAGAGTGAGTCAAAGCATCAAAGGAAACGCAGCCCTTATTATGCTGCCGATGAGTTAACACAAGATGAACTCATCCTATACACAAATATTTCTATGACTTTCCTCCTAGACTTCTGTGCCACCGTCAGTGTACATGGCTTAAAGAAAATCTGTGTAATGCAAATACTATATCTGCATCAGTACTTATTTTTATTGCCAGTGGTCCATACATCATATAGAAAACAAACTCATCATAGTTGTTTTGACTCCCATTTTATATAAGCCACACTCCAGTAAACTCGCCTATCGGCACTTGCACTTTATGTTTTGTTCACATGACTGTAGGTACCGCACGGAGTCTACTTTTTTCCTTTTCCTTTTTACTTTTTCCATGGGCAAGCAAATGTCTATGATGTGATTATGACTGACTAAGAAAACAGTAACATAAATGTTTCAGCATTATGTCTGTGCATTTAATGAACTGTTTGCTTGGAGGTGACCACCTTCTCTATGTTCTCAAACCCATAAAATATAACTTCAGCTGATGTATTGATACTGGAGATACTAGTCACTTATATTCCTCCACGTAAACCATGTGACATCCACTATTCCTAATATTTTTCTGGAAGAAAGTTCTGAACTATATAATTCTGGAAATATTCCTAATTTCGATAATAATCAGCATCCATTAATCTGAAACAAAAAATATTCCAAGAAATAAAAGGGACAAATAATTCGTATTCCAAATCCCTTAACAATCCTTGCAGCTCACTAGCATGTAATTTGTAAAGTATATATAATACTCTGGTAATATATATATATATATATATATATATATATATATATATATATATATATATATATATATATATACAACAAAAGTTTTAAATATGCTGTATTTTTGTTTCAAAAATCATTTTAAAGCTATACATGTGTGTCACGAAGTTTATCAACTGATTCAGTTCCAACTTTGAATCATCTATAAACATCTGAGGACGCACATATCAATGAAGGATGTAGCATATATTTCCCCAAAATTTTATGTTAAAGGTTATAAAATTCTAATTCGCGCACACACCATTAAAATGAAAAGGAAAAGGCCTGGACATGAAAATTAAACTGATGGATAAAGAATACAATTATGTTGACATATAAAACATGGCGCGGTTAAGAAAGAAATCTGCTAATTATCGTGCAAGTTTTGATCTGCAAATGAAACAAAAAAAAAAAATGTTCATTATATTTCTTCATAACCAATCGAAACAATGAGATAGGATACGTGTATACTTCTGTTCTTCACTATTATCGCATTAACTGCTTAGCATACTAATTAAGGGTACATTACACTAACTGTTAGGTAAATATCTTTAGTAATATTTAGTAGGCTGAATTTTCTCAGTCCTCAAGGTTTGTAATTGATATTGTTTAAATATAAAACTTTATTTGAAACAAAATATCACGAAGTGATTACTCATTGAATTCTTTATTGCCAAAAGTACAAGCTTTTAACGGTCTACAAAGAAAAAAGTCATTTGGACAAGCGCTCTAAAAAAAAGTGAAAACCCTGAACTTAAAAAACTCCACAAACAAGATATCATTGCTATCATATTTGTCTCACACCTCCAGTAAGGCAAGTATTTTATTTACGAGTGAACGCTTGAACTGCTTGATTTCGTCTTAAAATTCATTGACGTTTCATTTACTTGATGGCCGCTTCTAATTGTACTCTGTCCCGGAACTTGATTTCGTCACAGCATTTTGTTCATTGACGTTTCATTTATTTAAGGAACGTATCTAATTGCACGTGTCAGAGAACTTGATTTCGTCACATCATTCCGTTAATTGACGATTGGTTTACTTAATGGGCGTATTGCACGGAAGTGAAATATAAAACTCTGATGCTGATTTCAGCGAAACTCATGCACGTTCACGAAATGGTTCATTAACTTGCTAAGACCATCGAATTCAGTATTATAAGTAGTACATTGCTAGTATGTTCTTGTCCCGAAAATCATTTTCATGTGTTACAAGCTCTGTTTTACTGAAAAAAAAGGCAAAGGTTTCTTAATATGTGAGCGTTGCTATAGAAAACAAGCGAAATAAACAATTAGGTCGAATACTAGATCAGTAAATTATGTACAGTATAAATAAATAATAACTAACATAGATAAAGAAAACCCAATAAATTAGATACCATTGTTATCTTTAACAAAAGCTGAGAAATAAGCAAAGTAGATGAAATTGCTACTGACTTCAGGTATTCGGCTAACCAGTAAAATATTGTTGTTTAGGACGATACATTATTAAAAATCTTTAAAAAGTTGTAGTGATAAGAAAGGAAGAAAAATAATGGACAACGGGTGAGACATGAAGTGTAATATCTTTAAGCACCGTAACGGTGAAAAATCCTCATCAGGTAACTGTTCTTTGCGTTGTGTAATTATCATATTCCTGTATGTAACCTTTGTTGTTGTGTACATGCATCTGAAATAATTATATCCCTGAGTTGTGATGCTCTTAAAATGGCTATATCTCTATGTCGTGTAATGCTGTCAAAATGGATATATCTCTATGTCGTGTAATGCTGTCAAAATGGCTATATCTCTATGTCGTGTAATACTGTCAAAATGGCTATATCTCTATGTCGTGTAATGCTGTCAAAATGGCTATATCTCTATGTCGTGTAATGCTGTCAAAATGGCTATATCTCTATGTCGTGTAATGCTGTCAAAATGGCTATATCTCTATGTCGTGTAATGCTGTCAAAATGGCTATATCTCTGAGTTGTGTAATGCTCTTAAAATGGCTATATCTCTATGTCGTGTAATACTGTTAAAATAGCTATATCTCTGTGTCGTGTGATGCTCTTAAAATGGCTATGTCACTATGTCGTGTAATGCTGTCAAAATGGCTATATCTCTATGTCGTGTAATGCTGTCAAAATGGCTATATCTCTATGTCGTGTAATGCTCTCAAAATGGCTATATCTCTATGTCGTGTAATGCTGTCAAAATGGCTATATCTCTATGTCGTGTAATGCTGTCAAAATGGCTATATCTCTATGTCGTGTAATGCTGTCAAAATGGCTATATCTCTGAGTTGTGTAATGCTCTTAAAATGGCTATATCTCTATGTCGTGTAATACTGTTAAAATAGCTATATCTCTGTGTCGTGTGATGCTCTTAAAATGGCTATGTCACTATGTCGTATGATGCTCTTAAAAATGGCTATATCTCTGAGTTGTGTAATGCTCTTAAAATGGCTATATCTCTATGTCGTGTAACACTGTTAAAATAACTATATCTCTGTGTCGTGTGATGCTCTTAAAATGGCTATATCCCTGTTTTGTGTAATGCTTTCAAAAATGGCTATATATCTATGTCGTGTGATGCTCTTAAAATGGCTATGTGTCTTACGATGCTCTTAAAAGGGCTACATCTCTGTATCGTGTAATACTCTCATAAAATGGCTATATCTCTGTGTCGTGTAATAGTTTCTGAAAAGGCTATATCTTTGTGTCATGTAACGGTCTTTGAAACTCTATATCTTTGTCTCGTATAATGGTCTTTCAAACGGATATATCTTTGTTTCGTGTAATGGTCTTTAAAAGGCTGTGTCTTTGTCTCGCATAATGGTCTTTCAAACGGATATAGCTTTGTGTCGCGTAATGGTGTTTGAAAAGACAACATCTTTCTGTTGTGTAATAGTCTTTAAATAGGCTATATCTCCGTGTCTCGTCATGATCTTTGAAAATGCTACACATCTTTGACGTGTAATGTTCTTTGAAAATGCTGCATCTTTGTGTCGTATAATGGTCCTTGAAAAGTCTTTATCTCCGTGTAGTGTACTAATTTTTGAAAAGGCCGTATCTTTGTGTCGTGTAATGGTCTTTGAAAAGGCTTTATCTCCGTGTAGTGTACTAATTTTTGAAAAGGCTACATCTTTGTGCCGTGTAATAATTTTTGAAATGGCTATATCTTTGTGTCGTGTAATGATCTTTGAAAAGACTATATCCTTGTGTCGTGTAGTGACATTTGAAAAGGCTACACCACTCTGTCGTGTAATGATATTTGAAAAGGCTACACCTCTGTGTCGTGTAAAGGTCTTAGAAATGACTATATCACTGTGTCGTGTAGTGATATTTGAAAAGGCTATACATTTGTTTCGTGAAATGATCTTTGAAAATAATAGATCTTTTTTTCGTGTTATGGTCTTTGAAAAGACTATATCTGTGCCATGTAATGGTCTTTTACAAACAAAATTAATATCGTAAAATATGTGCATATACCTGTTGTAAACGACATGTCTTGAAATAAATGTTATTTTATTAATCTTCTTGCCATGCACATAGAAGTTCTGGAGTATATTTTTGTCAAAAAGTCCTTTTTGTTTATCTATTGTTCATACCCAAAATTCAGGATATACACAGAAGCTGCTTCCTCTGTCCGCATTACATAAGTGCTTGGATTCAACAAACAAAATCGACGAGCTCAATTTTGGTCAATAAAACAGTTGTTGTGTCAATTCTTTTCACAACAAAAATGCCTTAGACCTTTCTCTTTCTTTAAAAGAAAGATGATTCCTAAACTAGGTTACGTGGATACTGATACAGTAACTGGTTGTCAGCGAAACAGAAAAAAGTGCTGTGTCACGTTTTGCTTGGTAACCAGGGCAATATGAAATTATTAAAATACTTCACATCATGAGATACTTCAGTCCGGTGCAAGATATTTATTACCGAGGAAACCTTCAAGACGTTTCACATAAAAGCGATCAGAGAGCAACAGATATCTTGGTTACAAAAGATATCGACGGTTGGTCAGGAGTACTAGATACTTATTCTCTCCGATACCCGATGAACATAAATTTATGAAAAGCCAGGAAATTCCCTTTATTGGGGAGCTGAAAGATAGGAAGTTAATGTAGCCGTTTAAGGCGAGAACATATGTGTATTTAAATTCAAAGTTGACTGATTGACTGGGTGACAAGGTCTTAAAAGGCCTTTATGCACTAGTCTTTATGCTGTAGTTATTTTATTTTAATTGAAACTGTTCGGGATGTACACATACTGTCCAAAGTCCGTCTTTATTTTCAGGGTTCAAATAAGTACTGTAGTATGACATAATTAAAATGTTCCTCCTTCTACATCACTTTTTCTTTTACCTATTGCTGTCGCCAATATCGTCATCGTGCACTTAGATAATAAACAGTATCAGAGCAATACAATCACTCATAACCAAAGAAATACAGGAATTACGATGATTATTTCCTTCAAAGATCAAATGAGAAGTTGTATAACTTCCTTGTTTGGAGGAAATAGTGATGTCCGGTAAGATGGTGTTACCTTCGATCGACATTGTATAAAACAACAAATGATTGAACATGCATTACTTTTAAGACCTAATGCACACGAGAGAAAACATTATTCATTATTTTATGATATATGATAGTTCCTCAAACACAAAAGCTACTCAAACTAACGTCGTAACAAAATTATATTTCCTGTTGTTATTTCAACATGACATCTTATGTTCACCGGTCCGTTATCTCTACTCAGTGCGATATTAGAAATCAATGAAGATAGTGATTATCTTTTGTTGAAGAAAAATATATGAGCGCTGATATAAATTTACCACGCAAATAGCAAGGGTATCTAATTAAGTACGTGTAAATTTAGTATGCAAATTACACTGGTGTCTAATCCAGTACGTGTAAATTTATTATGCAGATAGCACAGGTGTCTAATCCAGTACTTGTAAATTTAGTATGCAGATAACACGGGTGTCTAATCCAGTACGTGTAAATTTAGTATGCAGATAACACGGGTGTCTAATCCAGTACATGTAAATTTATTATGCAGATAGCACGGGTGTCTAATCCAGAACGTGTAAATTTATTATGCAGATAACACAGGTGTCTAATCCAGAACGTGTACATTTAGTATGCAGATAGCACGGTTGTCTAATCCAGTACATGTAAATTTATTATGCAGATAACACGGGTGTCTAATTCAACACGGTTGAATTTTAAGCAGATAGTTATATGACTCTGAAACTAAACTACAACCATTATAAACACTGTCTGTTATAAGCACTGTCTGCTTGGATTGTTTATAACGGAAGGATAATTTTAGGAATTTTATTTCGATTATGCTTTCATTTTCAGTCATTTCAATATATTTCTCATCTAGTTTTAATCTGTAGTCCCTCCTTACATGTTTGAACTTGCCAGTTTCTGTACATATAAATCTGAGTTGACTTTCCCTGAAATTCTAAATGTTGTTCTTCCAAAATGATGAATAATGTTTCCAAAACTTTCTTCATTGGAGGCAGGGTTGTTGAAACATTTGTGACATTTCCTTTCACTCTCCCAATAGTATGCTTGGAAAAGAAGCTATAGAAAGAATCCAGGTTTTATTAATTGGAGAGTTCATAAATAATTTGTTTTTAAAGATGTCTTGCGTCTTATAAGTGTGCATGCAATGGATGGATGTAACAAAGGGCGGTTATATGTCGATGAATACAGTCAAGGATGAATATAAGAATATAAGTTATGAATTTCACTATCGGTTCCAATATATCCTTTTGCCGGTTTGATATTTTCGTAACTTGCTCTGACTAGATTAAAATTGTCGTGTGAAGAACATGCTGCATATTATGGTATTGTTTCGGGTAAAAATCGCCATTCTGGCCATTGTAATGTAGTATTGTTTACAGTAAAAATGGCCATTTTGGCCATTATATGTTTGTTGCAGTATGAGCTTTCGTCCATTTGGCAGGTGGAAAGGGAGAACACAAAATATTGTGTCAATCGCACGAGGTTTGTTTCCTCTCAACGATATACACGTGTAAAACTAAGGTTATAAGTGAGGTTTGTGTCTTTAATTTCTTTCATTTACCTTTTCCGAGGTACTACTTTTGTATTTCAACCGTTGATCTTGTAATTCTGTGATTTAAATGAAACAAAACTGAATATTATTTCAAGATACGATAAAAATCAATAGAAATAAAACATAAAGTATTTGAGTGACTATCACTTCTTACAGATATTATACCAATTCTATTTAGGCAGTCCGTACTTACAGATATTAATACCAATTCTATTTAGGCAGTCCGTACTTACAGATATTAATACCAATTCTATTTAGGCAGTCCGTACTTACAGATATTAATACCAATTCTATTTAGGCAGTCCGTACTTGCAGATATTAATACCAATTCTGTTTAGGCAGTCCGTACTTGCAGATATTAATACCAATTCTATTTAGGCAGTCCGTACTTACAGATATTAATACCAATTCTATTTAGGCAGTCCGTACTTACAGATATTAATACCAATTCTATTTAGGCAGTCCGTACTTACAGATATTAATACCAATTCTATTTAGGCAGTCCGTACAATTTGGTCGATCGTACATTCTTCCAAGTATCATTTAGGCAGACGGGACAGTGTAACTATAACTTTTCGCTCGATTTCTCACTCGTTTCAGAATGTATCAAATCGCGTTTAACAAATATGATCAGTCTTGATATACAGAAGATTTTATATATCCGTTGAAATCGATGAAAAAGTGAGCATTTCTTTAGTTTTATTAGACAGGTTATATGTAAGATTATGTTAATGTCACTTGACGTACTAATAGATTAAATGGCCACAATTCAGCCCGAAAATTCGTTCAGTACTTAAAAGAAATTAATATTCTAGGGAAGATAAATCAAACTTATTGCATTTGGTTTAGACTTACTGGATTTTAGCCAAACCATCACCGAGGTCAGTCCTAGGTGTAATATACTGTGGGTTTTGTGTATCTGGTTTAAGGAAGTACCTTCTCACAAAATCAGCTGAAAACATTGTTGAGAATTTATTTAAAGGAGTAACAAAGAATGAAATCTGGGCAATGAAACTCACCAATTTACTATCCCACTGTACTCTCAGCCTCTTGGCTCCATGGCTCAAAACTTTGCTCTTACTCTGCTGAAGTTGAAAACCAGTCTGGAAGTCGCATAGTATACTTTCGCCATCAAGCGACAAATATGATTGATGAGTGAGCTGATTTTCCCTTTTTCTGTCTTATATTCATACATACACTACACTTAAATCTATGCTGTTTTCTGGCGGCTTTTCTTTGTTTTATTCGTCTGCAGAAGACGCGTGCAGGTTGCCAAATTCACCACCTGTTATCGACAGTTTCCGTTCGTTCGTCTGTTACTCTGATTTGACTTTTAATAGCTACCGGCTGATAATTGATCTATGTTGACTTATTCTATAGATCTTTTACCTTCTTTGGTTTATAATATTATGTGCATTACTCGCACGCCCTTAGTTGGTGAATTAACACACGATGCGACAAGCACTATAAAAAAAAAAAAAAACACGACTAGACAAGGGTATCTACACTTTAAGTTCATACAAAAAATGTATTGGAAAAAATGTTATAATATATATGATGAATGTTTTATTTTCATTGTAATAACGAACAAAGCGCACTGACCTGTATGTAATATTGATGTGATATGTAATCAATATTTGACATTTCTAAATGTTATAAACAAACATGACTGGATTCTCTAAATCCATGCCATCATTTTGCATAGAAAACAGTAGGAAAAACACGGTGATTTATATTACAGCTATAGAAAACAGTAGGAAGAACACGGTGATTTATATTGCGGGCATAGAAAACTTTAGGATGAACACGGTGATTTATATCGCAGGAATAGAAAACAATAGGAAGAACACAAAACGGTGACTTATAATACAGGCATAGAAAACAGTATGATGAAAACGGTGGTTTATATTACAGGCATAGAAATCACTAATAAGAATACGGTCATTTGTATTACAGGCATAGAAAACAGTAGGAAGAATTCGGTCATTTATATTACAGGCATAGAAAACAGTAGGAAGAATTCGGTCATTTATATTACAGGCATAGAAAACAGTAGGAAGAATTCGGTCATTCATATTACAGGTACAGAAAAAGTAAGAAGAAAACGGGGATTTATATTACAGCAATAGAAAACAGCAGGAAGGACACGGTGATTTATATTACAGCCATAGAAAACAGTAGGAAGAAAACGGTGATTTATATTACAGGTATAGAAAACAGTACAAAGAAAATGGTGATTTATATTACAGGCATAGAAAAGAGTGGCAAGAGGACGGTGATTTACATTACAGCCATATAAAGCAGTAGGAAGAACACAGTGATTTATATTACAGGCATAGAAAACAGTAGGAAGAACACGGTGATTTATATTACGGACGTAGAAAACAGTAGGAAGAACACTGTGATATATATTACAGGTATAGAAAACAGTAGGAAGAACACCGTGATTTATATTACAAGCATAGAAAACTGTAGGATCAACACGGTCATTTATATCGCAGGAATAGAAAACAATAGGAAGAACATAAAACGGTGATTTATTATAAAGGCATAGAAAACAATATGATGAGAACGGTGGTTTATATTACAGGCATAGAAATCAGTAAGAAGAAAACGGTCATTTATATTACAGGTATAGAAAAGAGTAGCAAGAACAAGGTGATTTATATTACGGGCATAGAAAACAATGAAGAACATGGTGACTTAAATTACAGTTATTGAAAACAGTAGGAAGAACACGGTGATTTATATTATAGGCATAGAAAACAGTAGGAAGAACACGGTGGTTTATATTACGGGCATAGAAAACAGTAGGAAGAACACGGTGATTTATATTACAGGCATAGAAAACAGTAGGAAGAACATGGTGATTTATATTACCGACATAGAAAACAGTAGGAAGAACACGGTGATTTATATTACGGGCATAGAAAACTGTAGGATCAACACGGTCATTTATATCGCAGGAATAGAAAACAATAGGAAGAACACAAAACGGTGATTTATAATAAAGGCATAAAAAACAGTATGATGAGAACGGTGGTTTATATTACAGGCATAGAAATCAGTAAGATGAAAACGGTCATTTATATTACAGGTATAGAAAAGAGTAGCAAGAACACGGTGATCTATGTTACAGCGATTGAAAACAGTAGGAAGAACACTGTGATATATATTACAGCCATGGAAAACAGTAGAAAGAACACGGTGATTTATATTACAGCCATAGAAAACAGTAGAAAGAACACGGTGATTTATATTGTAAGAATAGAAAACAGTAGGAAGAACACTGTGATATATATATATATATATATATATATATATATATATATATATATATATATATATATATATATATATATATATTACAGGCATAGAAAACAGTAAGAAGAAAACGGTGATTTATATTACAGCTATAGAAAACAGTAGGAAGAACACGGTGATTTATATTACAGGCATAGAAAACAGTGAAGAACACGCTGATTTATATTACACTTATAGAAAACAGTAGGAAGAACACGGTGATTTATATTACAGGCATAGACAAGAGTAGGAAGAGCACGCTGATTTATATTACACGCACATACTGTATAAAAGACAATTGTTATAGATTTGCAAAATCATTCCGTTGTGTCAAACCTATGAAACACATCCTTAACTAACGAAGAGATATGCATTACACACGAACACGCACACACATACATACACACACACACACACATACAGACACATACATACATACATACATACATACATACATACATACATACATACACACATACATACTAATTATGCTCGGCTTGAATCCTTAACACTAGCAGTACGCTATTGTCATTTTACAGAAGGACGCCATTGCCATCTATTTATCAGTTTTCACGCCCTAAATACAGATGAAAGCATCATCTGTCACGACCAAAGCAGCATTCCCAACATTAATGCTCAGGTTACTCTGTACAATGGAAGTTAATTTTTCCTCTACGCAGCCATCAACTTTTGACATGTGTAAATATTAGCTGTAACAAATGTTCATTTTTTAGGAAGCAAATAAAATCGCACAGAGTTATAAACCCAACAGATAACTTCATTTGTAACTGTTCTTGTTTAATATAATAGAAACGAAGTACATTTTTGGAATAAAATGCATGTATTTAGCAATGCAAGTGATGATGAATAATCTAATAATTGAATCAATCCGGACCCGCTCCATTTATATTTAATACTCGTATACTGACAGCAGCTTCGTTTTATTATGAACTTATGATATGGTGTCTCTAACCATAGCTCTGTCTCACGGCATTGGTCACAACAAGAGAAAATATAATTATGTGACCTTATCCTTGTCTAAGTGTATACCGTTTGGAACATTAAAAATATTGTAATTAAACTCGAGTCAATTATAAGATGTAACGTATTGACGGTGTGTTGTCTTAAGGTGATGGTCTCAAAGAATGTAATCATGTGACTTTATTCTTGTCTATAGTACGACTTTTGCACCACTGACGATCTTTTAATGATGTGTTAGGCTGTTATGTATCTAGACATGACTTAATTCGTGTGTTTATAGTCGTACTTGCAGCCTCAAAGTCAAGGTTACAACAAGGATATGTAGATGAAAGTTTACCCAAGATGGACGTATAATGTACGTTTGTCGTAAATTTATCCATGTAATCTTAATGGTGTCTAAGTGCTCGCATACATCCTAGTCCTTGTCATAAATGAAAACATTCTTCAGAAACAGATTCTGTATTTATGCACAACAAAACAATACTGAATTGTACGAGAAATAATTTAATACATGCATTGTAAGAAATATAAGATACATGAGTATATGCATTCGTCTCTCTCACTCACTCTCTCCCTTTCTCTCAAACATGCCACTATTCATTATTACCTATGTTCTACAACATCAAATTCATAACAAAAATAACATCAATATTTAATTTAAATATTAAAAAAACTATTTTGCTCTCTCTGAGGGGGCTACTCATGGGCTAGAATCTGAATTTAAAGGACTAATTCCCAATCAGTGCTAGGCTGATCCCAGCATTACAGTGTATTCTGAGCTGATCCCAGCTCAAGTAATTTAGTGCTAGGCTGATCCCAGCTCAGTGTAAGAGACTGATTCCCAATCGGTGTAGGCTGATCCCAGCATTACAGTGTACTCTGGGCTGATCCCAGCTCAAGTAGAATTGGTGCTAGGCTGATCACAGCATTCGAGTATATTCTGGGCTGATCCCATCTTCAAGTAAATCTATGCTAGGCTGATCCCAGCATTATTGTGTATTCTGGGCTGATCCCAGTTCAAGATAATTGGTGCTTGGCTGATCCCAGCATTAAAGTGTAATCTGGGCTCATCCCAGCTTCCGTAGACTGTGCTAGGCTGATCCGAGCTCAAGTAAAATCTGCGTTAGGCTCATCCCAGCATTCAAGTGTATTCAGGGCTGATTCCAGCTTAAGTAGACTATGTACAAGGCTGATCCCAGCATGCCAATGTATTCTGGGCTGAACCCATCTTAACTAAATCTATGCTAGGCTGATCCCCGCATAAGAGTGTATTCTGGGAAGATCCAGATTCGTGGAATTGAGCTAGGCTGATCCCAGCATGAAGAAAATATTCTTATATTTATCCTATTTAAAACTGTAAAATAAATACATTTAACGGACATGACCATTACGTTATTAGTACAGCTTATGAGTATCCGATGGGGGAAAAATGCCAAATTGAATTTGATATTAAAATATATCAAATGACGGCCCCCAAGAGGATGCCAGTTTGGAATGTGAAAACCCATTTGGAAGGACTGGTGTCTAAAGCACATGATACTAAATGTATTTATACAACTATTCCTAAGCAGAAAGAAGTCGGTTAGGGTGAACTCAGACGTAGCGCGTATAACATGAAGAAGACCATAGTCCTAAAGTCCATATTAGATGGTCCTCTATACCAACAGCAGCTGCAGTAGTGGCTGCACGAATACGAAACGAATGACCAGAAAAGTTGTGTTCATCACAGCCCTTGCGTGCCAGCAGGAGCTTCAAGTAAGACAGAAAAAGTTCTCTACTATATGGGCGACCCATGGAATCCACAAAAAGAAGCATTTGTCCCATGACCTCCAGCCAAAGCACCTTGCCGCCGCTGACTCTAATACTGCTCCATAAAGGACACGGGGCACAACAGCGAGTTCCGAAAGAATTAAATCTTGACACCAGCACAAAATGTGTCCATTTTTGAAGATGGCAAGGTCAGTAAAAACGATTTGTCTGTTGAAAATGTCACATCACAAATCCTCGGCTAGTTTCCTGAAGAAATGCTCTGCAATGATCGAACTGTGAATTCACCACATCGCACGAATCCCCCCCCCCCTTGCAAAAAAAAAAAAAAAAAAAGCCACCAGACACATGCACTGCAGCGACAAATCCACCTCTGGTGAAAATACTTCCTCACTTAACATAGCCTACAACTGCACCAGCATCCTGTATGTAATTGGAAATCTGGGCTTACTATTTGAAATGTTGTTCCTTTTAATCCCACAAAGTATACACTGCAGCCTGTTGGACTCCTGAAAAGGAATACTATGCCCAGCCTGTAGGTAATAGAATCTAATCTCTGTAAGGCACAGCTTAATTGTGGAATACTGCAGCTGCAGCTTGGTGTGACAGTATGAGTTTTGAATAAATGAGGATTAAAACCGCATAGTACGAACGATGTGCACAAGGCTTGGTTGAACTCCTGTTTAGTTTTGGGAAACCCCCTCCCCCCAAGAGGTAAAGAAGAGTGGTTCCAAAAGCCACCCCGGTAGTTGTAAATAGTGACGCAGCGCATGGACAGGGCATTGATCTTGTACTTCGGCAACTAAACCAACGTCATTGATCTGAACCCAAGAGAACTGAAGATGGGTTTCCGCAACCAGGTTGTCTGTCATTTCCCCTAACCGCAAGAATGCGTGAAGTGCAAGGAAAAACATAAAGTGTTTGCAGAAGATTTTGAATAAGAAAGGAATTTATTGGCTCAGGGATATTGTTCAGTTTCTGTAAATAGCCAATAGCCGAGACATAGGTAGATATGGTAGATACCGTATAGTGTTTTTCAAAAAAGTATGAAATGAAAATTGCCAAACTGGTACTTGGAAAAAAAGGATTGTGCTGTGGAGTTTTAAAGTGGTTGAAAAATTCGATGTAGTGTTTCCAGCTGCGCCTGTAAGCTTCCATTGAACACGGAGAAAGGGCAATTTTTACCAAAATGGACAATTTTATTACTCCCAGTCGTTAATGTCGGTAGTTCCGGGACCTGTACTGGAATTTCCTCTGCATAAGGTGAGCTGTAGGAATCTGTGCACCTTCTTGAATTTGAAGATTCTGATGCACTGTCTCCATGAATGGCAAGGATTCTGCCTGGTATATTGCGACTGTCACTGAAGGGATCGAAGTTGTCTTAACCTAGCGCTGTATTGTTGTCTATGATGGGGACATCCGGCTGCAATGATTCTGCATGCCCGAAAGAATAGCCTGTCGGATTGGTCCGTGCTTCCCTCGTGCCACTATTCCTAGAGTCAATCAAAGAGCGAAACACTTTCAGATACCGTAGCCAAAGTATTTTGCAATGCTACCACCATCCTTGACAATTGGGTCACTGTCGAAATATTAGGATGTGTAGAAGGCACTTCCGGTTGGGCATGGGCGAGATTGTCTCTTCCGATAACTGTTTGATTATCATTAACACTGTTGCTGATACATTCCCTGAACAAAGGAATTGACGAGATTTCGTTACTCCCGGGTTGAAATGAATGCCTCGAATAGAAAGTTTTTGTCTTCTAAGTTTGGCAGAGACCAGTTCTCCGGCAATATCACGTTATAATTGGCCGTTGATGGCGAGCAAGAGTGTCGACTCGACTGTTACGGCACAAAATCAGGAAGATGAGCAGAAAGTCTGTTTGCACGATATGGAAAACCACCAGATTCAAATCCAGCACAAATCCATAAGAAATGTTTGATGCGGAGACTCCAAATCCCTTGTCTGTACCTTTGAAAAGCCAGAGAGGTGAAACTCTACATTCATTGTCTGCACCTTTGAAAGACCAGAGAAGTGACTGTTAGCATGGTACTCTATATGATCATGAAATGTTACGTAAGATTATCTAATTTGGTTGGCTCTTTGAATTCTGCTGCCAATGCCACCTTTAGGAATAGTTCTGCTCATGCCCCCCCCCCCCTTGTGATCCTCCAACAAGCCCCATGAAAACAGCAAGTAAGAGGCTAATAACAATCTCTTGCATAATTCCCTGTCTGCCTCTCAGTTTCAAGGTACATGTACAACACCCCTGTCCAAGTGTTAGCCATTAACTAAGTCTTATAATTTGACATTACATCATCTTACCACACCACCAATTCCTCCCTCAATGGTCATTATCAGACAAACCCCATTGCAACACTGGCATTGTGTACCTAACAATAAATTATCATTTTAAGTTTATGAGGGTAATTCTAAATATTGTGTATTTTAGTTTATGAGGGTAATTCTAAATATTGTGTATTTTAGTTTATGAGGGTAATTCTAAATATTGTGTATTTTATGAGGGTAATTCTAACTATTGTGTATTTTAGTTTATGAGGGTAATTCTAAATATTGTGTATTTTAGTTTATGAGGGTAATTCTAAATATTGTGTATTTTAGTTTATGAGGGTAATTCTAGTATTTTAGTTTATGAGGGTAATTCTAGTATTTTAGTTTATGAGGGTAATTCTAAATATTGTGTATTTTAGTTTATGAGGGTAATTCTAAATATTGTGTATTTTAGTTTATGAGGGTAATTCTAAATATTTAGCATTTAAAAAGATTGTATAAGGTAGTTATCAGTTGACATTTGATTGTTTCCTTACAGACACGTGATGCTTGAGTAGTTTGTATTTATTTATTCGGAATACTTTGATCTCACCGCCCTATGTGCGTCTTTCTGGGAAAACGATATATTCAAATATAGGGCAATAAATGCAGCATTGTATTACTGCTATCTGCTTAGTTACTGGGGCATCGTGGAAAGTTTGTTTTTACTAAACCCTCAAAATCGCAGCGATCAATCAAAGTCAGTTTCGATCGATTGGACCAGTGGAATCGCTGGATGCATTCTTGACGACTCGACATACAAGTTAGCATCAACTCGCACGACTCGTGATCAGTTTCATCCAGTATCTCCGATACGTCCACGAATACACTTTTAGTGACTTAACAAAGAAATTGACACAAATACATTCACGGATACACTGATAGTTAATCAACAAAGAAATTGACACAAGTACATCCACGGATACACTTTTTGTGAGTTAACAAAGGATTGGACACAAATACATTCAAGGATTCACAGCTAATGAGCTAACAAAGAGACTGACACCAATATATCCAGGAATACATATTTAGCGACTTAACATAGAAATTTACACCAATATACCCACGATACAGTTTTAATGAGTTAACATATAAATTTACACCGATGCACCCACGGATACACATTTAGCGCGAGTTAACAAAAAAATTGTTAACAAAAATGATTATATAGGCATAATTGTGTGAATATGCGTGCTATTTTATTTGATTACAAATAAATTATAAACAAGAAAATCATAGACCCATGATCTCTTTACCGTTTAGTTAGACATACATTACATTTTTCTTCATATTAGATGACATGAAATGACATTTTCGACCATGGCAAAACTAAAAAGCAAACCAAACAAAAAACAACAATCACTTACATATGTGCAATCAATTCCACTGTTTGAGCGTCTCATTTCTTGAATTAACAGTATGACGGAATCCTTGTACAAAATATTCAAACTCTCATGGCACCAAGCAGCGAAAATAGATAAACGGATTGATATAAGCCACCGATGCTTACTTTCTCGTTCCTAAATCTTAAAAATTAGTATTTAATGAAATGATTTTTCAATCTTTTTTATTCAACCTAAGTATTCTTTTAGTTATATTAATGAAACTTATTATTATCCGTATTAAGTTTTTGTCCCATTGACATTTTAAAAATGTTCCAGCGGACAATGTTTCAAGTTATCTTTCCTACATTTTAAGATTCTGCGAAGAAGCACTTCTCTTAAATGAGGTGCAAGGGACTCCGAAATATAGTTATTTGTCTAAGGACTATAAGCGGCTAACCTGGCAGAGACGTTGGATGCCATAACGCCATGCAGTGTTACCACAGAGGTCAAGGTAGCAGAACATTTTGGCTCGGGAGAAAACCTCCATTGCATTATTGATGGACAGAATATAGTCTTTACTGAGTCCAGATAGCACAGAGAAAAGACAACCTTTGCTGAGTCCAGAAAGCATGGAGTGAAGATATCCTTTACTGAGTCCAGATAGCATAGACAGAAAATAGCCTTTACAAAGTCCAGAAAGTTTGAAGAAAAGATAGCCTATACTGAGTCCAGAAAGTATGGAGAAAAGATAGCCTTTACTGGCTCCAGAGAACAAGAACAGAATATAGCCTTTACTGAGTCCAGATAGCATGGACAGAATGTAGCCTTTACTGAGTCCAGAAAGCATGGAGTGAAGATAGCTTTTCCTGTGTCCAGATGGCATGGAGAAAAGATAGCCTTTTATCGAGTTCAAATAGCATGGACGGAAGATAGCCTTTACCGAGTCCAGATAACACGGACAGAAGATAGCCAGATAGAAAAGGTTAGGAATGGAACAAAATATATGCGTCCTAAAGCTATAAAGGTACACAGATTAGTATGAGACATGAAGAATGTATATGGTAGCAAATTCGGGTCCAGTGGCGGAGGGAGGGATGGATAACGCGCTCGACCCCCCCCCCCCCCAATAACCGCGAAAACAACGCAATGTTTCCTAGACTACATTTTGTTTACGGTTAGAAGGACATAATTATAGCCCAGCAACGTTCAAAATGCAGGAGATTCTGGGGGCTTTGTTCACAGGGCCCTCACTGGGGGTACCATCCCACAGACCCTGCCAGCACTTGTTTACGTTGTCCCTTAACGCTATTTCTGGAAGCCATTCTGATTTAGTGGATGACTTGTCAACAGTAGTTATGTGTTAAATGTACATTTACCTATTTGTACTTGCAATATAATGTTTTCTTAATTACACATTTCACTATTTACACATAAAATATAATGTATTCTTAAATGCACATGTCACTATTTACACATACAATATAACGTGTTCTTAAATGCAAATTTCCTGTTTACACATACAATGTACGTGTGTTCTTTCTACCACCGCTACGCGAGAACATGGGGCAATAAAAAGGAACACGTATATGTGCCAGCCATAGTATCATAAAATGTCTGGCATGCCATGTTGCCATTTAGGATTATTATGTTTTCTTATATCGCATAAATCAATTAAAATGACTGAGCTCAGACCTGTTGTTTTGTTGTACAGCAACTTATCATACCGTAAATGTCAGACAAGCTTAACTTGGAGTGGCCAATAAAATCATTCTTTGTTACAAACAAATGTTATGTGCTTTGGTCAATTATAGTTAACATTTTTTTCTCGTCCGATGGGACTTCTCAAATATTATTTCGCAGATTAGGTAATTAACGCCTCCCCCACTCCATCCCCAAGATTAGCTGCCTGGATTGATTTGAATGTTTGTTTGTCAAGACCCGATAAACATCGAAATTGTTATAAGCATTTTTGCGTAAATTCCACAAGCAGTAAGCACTCACTAACTATGCACCTAATAACCTTGCATCCTTCCGAGGTGAGTTCATGGAAATGTTTGATACTTGTATACTTATAGCTAACGTTGCTCCACTTCCAAAATTTTATGTTGGTATCAATTGTTTAACATCAAAAATCTTGGCATAAATATAGCTCCGTAAGGATTTTTTGTGAAGAAAAAAAAATTGAATCTTCAGTTTGAAAGACATTCAGCTATGCTTTCGATTCTTGCATGTTCCATTGCACGTCCAAAACTGAGATGGTAGATATCATAAAGGAGATGAAAGCTAACGCGATGTGGATGGTTTGCAAAGCAAGCGGAGAATCTCCAGATTACGATAGCAAGTAGGAAAAGAAAATGTGGAATTAAGCCAATTTACTACAAATCAAATAGGACGAGCAATTATGTCATCATACAAGGAAATTCGACTGTGAGTGATCTCGTAATAATAGATCTCCAAAGAGGAAATTGTGTGTGTGTGTGTGTGTGTGTGTGTGTATATATATATATATATATATATATATATATATATATATATATATATATATAAATTTAGTCATGAATTGATGCTGCAACGGAGAGGCCGAAACTACATCTATAATGATATTGTCGTATGTTTTATTTAGAGTTATTTCAATCCACTTTACACTTTTTTGTTTCAAGTTTAGTGTAAAATAGCATATAAGATGTGAGTAGTTACCCGCATATACGACTAGGAGTGTCTGCAATAAGTTGCAGAGGCATCTACGTGCACATGTATATGTGCATATATGTATGTATAGATTATAAATGAAGTAAGTATGCATGTACGTATTTATGTATGTACATATATAGGTAGGTAGAAGCTTTGAGGTATTGTTGCCGTACCCGTTTCAACAACATATTGCGGACAGAACATGAATTTCGTCAAGTCGTACAGTCAAGCCATACAGCCATCCAGAGTTGCAATTAATGTTAAAGTAAAGATGAAAACTCTTCTGGTAGCATCCAACCCTTTGACAATACACAACTTTTGGAAGAAAACGGAAATCATGGCTGTGGTATGGTTGATGCAAATATTGGCTTGGTCAAAGCACGATGGAGTAGATACTGACATCTGTTAACGCTTGTCCTACATCGCTTGAGCCTTATGCCATGTCATAGGATAGGAAATGGCGTTAACCGGTGTTATTCAGGCTCAAAATAAAACCTGTCTTTTGAACTTATGGATAAAATAAATATTGCCTTTATCTGCACATATTTAGTATTATTGATTTGGGATCCGGTCTGCTTCTTGAAACATTCTTGTGCAAGTAAAACAAAAATCGATTATCTCTTAATTTTAATAATAAATCTAAACTTTTCCTATTTAGTTTTCTGTCTGTTTCTCTGTCCCTCTCTTTTGGAAGCGACATCGTCACTAGAATGAACAGAGCAGATGTGGACGATTGTTCTTTGAAGATGTATGTTTTAGTAATTCCTCTCTGACACTGATGATGAGTATCATTGGAAAATGCATTGATCAGAGACATGATGGCGTCAAACTGTTTTCTAAGCTTATGCAGAAATGTCTATAAGGTCTTGGTGAACCGAAAGATTTGACCTACCTAAAACGGGGTTTTGACCAGTATGTGAACATTATTAATATGACGTGTGTTGATATATAAACTTGCACATCTGAAATAGCTTTTGTTAGAGTCAGCTTGAATATTACATAGTCAATAATATAGAGTTGTGCAAAAAATGTCAAAGACTCTCATCTTGTATTCATTATATTCCGATTTATCTGTTCAATTTACAACGGAACATAAGAGACGTAGTAAGCCAATGTCTCTACGATACTGGAGTTGGGGTGACAAGTAGTCACATTAAATGAATACTTATCTGGAGCTCCAAGAAGACATATACTTCAGCCCAGATATATCTTAGCATAGTATTTTTAAAAGAATAACAGCTTCAGCTTCAGTCTTAGGTATCATGAACTAGGCACACACACATACACACATTGTACATATAATGGCTTGCCTCGCGACATTATCAATGAAGAAATTTCTTCCAGTTAACAAGTGTGCTTTACCTCTAGTCGACAGCTAGGAATGGAGTCTGCCCGTCAATTTATGGCTTACCTTGGATAGTCAATAATATTCCTTAAATGATTCTCAGCAAGAGGTAACTTCGTGAGTAGTAAATCAAAGTCTAATACCCACGTCCACGGCACGACGTAGCTCACTGAGTGTAAATCAGTGAAAGCTACACAGACTTGTGTGGAAAACTTTATGTATGCTATACAATGCGCTTTAACATAGACAATAGTTTTGTGATTTCTTTCCCGGATAAAATTCTTAACAAATTTATAGTAATGAATATTGTGAGTTTCGGATAGAACTCGGATATTCTTTCTTCTGTAATAAACGGATGTTATATAGACTATTTGGGGTTGCAAATTGCAAGCCCCCCCCCCTTCCACGTACACATTTAAGTAACTATATAAACATTATAATCAAACAAAGACTGACACAAGTGAGATTATTTACAAAGCCCATATCTCTTCACACCACTTCCTAAAGAAAGGATATACAGATCATTAACATATGGTAGAGCTTTTGACAGACTTCGATCTTTCGGTGCGACTTTCATCTCTTACGCCCACGCAAACAGAGCAGTCACCAGCCATGTAAATATGATAGTGCGGAACGGACGTTATAAAATCAATAAACACCATGACTTTTTATATTGAAGCTTTTGCTATCCGCTGTTAGCTTGGTGGAAAAATCAACCAAAATGCTGTTAGGCATTTTTACAATTCCGTTGGCGCTTAGACACGCCAAAGACGGTTTGATCGATCGTTCACTTGTTATAAAATGAAATCAGCTACTGACCTGGATATATGGAACCCTTTAGCTTGAATCTTTAAGACTTCCTCATATTCTTGGTCTTAAATATCATTATCATGGTCACCTTGGTCTTGTCCTCGTTGCTACGTATTGCCCCACTTTGTTGGGGGTGGGTTGTAGTGGAATTTGGTTATCGTTATCTAGAGGGTGATCGCCTTCGATGTTATTGCCCGGATCGAGTAAATATCAATATAAAGTGTGAAACTTATAGGTGGGATAGATAGAGATCTGAGCAGATATATAAAACAGAATGAGACGAGCCCCTGTACATGAAAAAATAATTTAATCAATTACAGAAACAACCGTGATAATGCATTACAATAGGAAGATAAACTTCTTTTTGAAATAAATCATTCACCGAATTTCAAAACACAAATATACTTATATAAATAGCCGATCTATTTTAAATGATAGAATTAGTTCATCATAGAATCGAGTGAACAATCGAAGTCATTGCCCTGGTACAACTTCATAACCTGATTATTTCTGGTTCATTCCAAATTCACTGTGACTGTTCTCCAACTGTTCTGTGACTGTTCGTCTCGGTCCTTTCCACTTTTCCCTTCTCCAAACTCTCTATTGTCTCGCCTCTTTCGGCCCTTGAACTTTGTGTGGGTAGGTGGATATGTAAGTACGTGATACGTAGATACTTCGATAGGTCGGTACGTGGGTCCGTCTTGTAGAGCTATTTCACCTTCCAAAAATAAACAAAGAAGCAACCTAAATTTTCTGTCTGATATCCTACTGGGAATAGATCATTACTCCCCCCTCTCGTTATGTCAGTTATAGTTCTATCGGAATTCAAACAGATACCAAAAGCTATCTGGTCAAGCTAAACATGGCAGACCATAAACAAACCTAGTTTCATAAGATTAATGTACTTCCTAACGGCTATTTCATCCTGACTCACATTAACATCCCCGAGACATCAGTTCCGGTCTTGTCTCAATTACACAAATGAATGAATGAAATTCATTAATGGCTTAACTACGTTATTTCTAGCGAATACACACATTCAAGTCTCCAGCATATATGAAATCTCACCTCATGGTTTAACAACGTTAATTTCAGTCAATACGCACTCAAGTCTTTATCATACGTGAAATCACATAAGGTCGGTGAATTCACACGGATTCTCTTAACTCATATCAATTAAGTTAAGGTATGAAATTCTTAGATACATATTTTCCTATAACAATCAAGACGACACATTCAAACAATTCGTCAAACTTATATAAAGAATATCATTGTACAGATTCATATAGATGAACTCACACAGTTGTATTCATATCAAGAAAAATTGATCTACGAATTAAATAAATTTATGCAAATATAAGCAAATAAATCAAACAAATCGTTATATTGATATCAATGAATTACATGAGACTGGCGCAAAATACCTTGTGTTTTCAAGCTTCGCTCGCTTCTACCGCCAAAATCGTGTCCGTTGATTTTCCAGACATCCGATCCCTTGGATAATTATTTACGAGTAAATTTCTTCTAAATTCAAACTCGGAGTCTCCTACCTTTGTTTTCTCTTGCAGAAAAGTGTAGACTGACTAAACTTTTGTGATGGGACATATTAAAACCAAGGATTTCGTGTGGGAATCACGCCCCTTATCTAGCGTAACCAATCCGGATTAAATATCTTTCCACCTTTAATAACTAGGCGCCAAATTTGTAGTCTGCGTGACCTCTAAATTCCCAAATAACTAATCCTGGACAATTTCAAAATCTGACAATTCCGATACAAGATCAGTCTATCTGACGGTTAAATAAACGAATGTTTAATTAAGAATCGTTCTCTTGCATGACACAGACATTAACAAATCCGTGCATTATGGTGATTTAAACACGCGTCGGTCCCTATAAATCTAATTAATCGTTCACCTGCCCAAATTAATGTGCTCTTCATAGATCGACAGAAATTTGCACCCTTACAGTCGTCTCATATTTATATCATCACTGTCGTCATGAACATTATAACTATCGCCATAAACACTACGACTGGGTCTCCTGCTGTGAGACGAGAAGAAATAGGCTGCAATATTGCTAACGATTCTTGCCATTCTGGCGGCGTTTGGACTTAGCAAATACTGCCCAGCAATCGGTTGTCCGTTGAGTGGGAATGCTTCATTTCCTCACTATAATTCAAATAATAGTCTTGAAAATTGTCTGTATTTTTCAATAGTCTCAATGCCGGACTGGTTAATTTTGATTTTCAGTGTATTGTCAGTTATTTCTTTAATGCTTTTCCATTGCATTCTTCATCATCATCATCATCATCATCATCATCATCATCATAACCATTGCTACCATTGTCATCATAACCAAAATTCTTCCAGTTACAGCTGAGGCCACCGCTTGTTAGCCTGGTGAAGAAAGCGGCTAAATATGATCTTATTCTTTACTATTTCCACGACTCCATACAGCGACAAGGATAGTTCAAACAATCGATTGATGTAGGGTTCACTTGGAATACTTGTATCCAGATCTACTAATTGCCTTAAGTTCATTCAAAGAGATATCGTGCTCTGCGTTTAATTTTGTTCTTATGCTCTTGATGTAAGAAATTTCCTGTTGTTTTCTCACCAGGAGTACTCGGCACTGCCTTTATCGCCACTGTATCTTGCCAGGAGTACTCGGCACTGCCTTTATTGCCACTGTATCCTGCCAAGAGTACTCGGCACTGCCTTTATTGCCACCGTATCCTGCCAGTGTCAATTGTTTATGTTCTTAAACGTTTCTAATTCTCTCTTTCTTGATTTAGTTTATGTTTTTTTCGTCGTCATTGTTTTCATCATCACCGTGGTTATTATTGTCATTATCTAAATGATAATATTCTTCGTCATCTTCATCGTATTGTCAATCGTCATCCAGTTTCTCATCATTGTCGTAGTCGTCATGATCATCTTTTTGACCACTGAGATTACATATTTCGCGGTTAGCTGTTACCCCTGATTATTCACAATGACACAGTACACTTCCATTATAAATCCATGATTATTCACAATGACACAGTACACTTCCATTATAAATCCATGATTATTCACAATGACACAGTACACTTCCATTATAAATCCATGATTATTTACAATTAACATAGTGTACTTCTATTTTAAATCCTTGGTTATTTACAATGATCATAGTGTACTTACATTACAAATCCATGAGTTTCGTTTTTTAGAATGCCTTAGTATACATTATAAATCCATGATAATTTACAATTCATATAGTGTACTTCCATTATAAATCCTTGATTATTTACAACGACCATAGCGTACTTCCATTATAATCCATGATTATTTACAATGAAATATTATACTTCCATTATAAATCCATATGATTATTTACAGTGGCCAATGTAGACATTATAAATCCATGATTATTTACAATGACCATTTTATAAAGCGTATTACGGAAAACAGATTAAACTGCAATTTGTTGGAATACGATTAGCATGTCGTCTTTTGTTAAGGGCCTTTCTTCAAATGAATCGCATATAACATGAACAATGTATACTAGGAAAAATAATTGTTGAATTGATATCCTATTTTCCAATCTCTGATTTGCCTTTACAATGCTATTATTTTGTTGATTGTTAGTCTATTTCACAAAAATTCGGAAAACTGTATAACTACCTATCAAAAAGAACTGTAGCTTTCTTTATGCGATCCTGCGCTAAGTCGGCGTCTATGATCATTTTATAGGTGCAGGTTTCTTGATAAACAGAGACAGGTTTTGCAAGAATGATCTTAAGCTTTTATAGAGGAACAAACCCCTACCGTTCTAAATACAGGGCCCCTTTTGGCAAATATAATAACTTAGGGACCAGGAACAGTACCCTACCGTTCTAAATACACAGCCCCTTTCTGTCAACTATTGAATCTTAGAAATTAGGAACAAACCCAGACCATTCTCAATACACAACACCTTTTGGTCAATTATAATAATATTCCTCATCAAAGGTCAGTAAAAACTGAAGACAGCTCAAAAGAGATATGTGCAGTTTAGTTTTAACTACTTTGGCGGTAACTAGTGAAGTCAGTAATGATGGAAACAGTTTGACAAAAGTGAAACTATTTGCAAAAAAGACATATTTCGAAACTAATTAGATATAACGTCCCCCACCCCCTGCGGTCCTTGTTTTGAATGCCACAGTGCGATTGCCGTTTAGCTTCTATACTAATGAAATCCAAAATGTCAGTATTATATTTCTCAGCAATTTAAACTGTTTTACACCATTTTAACACTGTATGAAATCGTATAGTCCGATTTATGCATTATAATGAAAACCGTTTATCAGAAAGTATAACTTTTAGAGGCGTATATGATAAGAAAGCCTCACCAGATTATCTGGTCTTATATAAACCAAGATTCTTAATTCAAGATTTGTGATTGGAATCCCCAAACAGTGCCACATGAGCATTAAAATGGCATAGATGATTGAAGAATAACAAACGTGCACTTATATTGAACATAGCAAAATCCACTGTGTCGAATTGTATTTAAGATGAACAGAATAAACTTGATGATTTTATTTGTGAGATCATTTCCTTTCAGTTGAATATTGCCATATTTCACTGTCACTTAAGGACTTTTTATTGAAAGATTGCCTTATTTCGCTGTCACTTAAGTACGTTTTATTGAACATCGCCATATTTCACTGTTACTTAAGGACTTTTTATTGAACGTTGCCATATTTCACTGTCACTTATGTACGTTTTATTGAACATTGCCATATTTCACTGTCATTTAAGGAATTTTTATTGAAACATTGCCGTATTTCGCTGTCTCTTGGACTCTTTATTGAACATTGCCATATTTCACTGTCACTTATGGACATTTTATTGGACATGGTCATATTTAACTGTCACTTACCGACTTTTTTTTATTGGACATTGCAGTATTTTGCTGTCCCTGAATGACTTTTGACATGCTTGAATTTCACTTAAGAACTGGTTTTCTCAGTTTTCTTTGTCTCTCTTCCCATTTAAATATATCCTTAAAATTATAAGAATATTTTCTCATAACGAAAATCAAATTTAGCAACACAGAAATCAAATACATCAACAAATGCTTTTTCTTTTCGTTTCAATTCACGGTGGCTTACCATGCGTGAAAAGTTACGAGTCAGCTTTAATACTGTCCCAAAAAGTGAAGTTTTAAGTAAGGGGCCCTCGCATGCACTCTGATTAGCGAGCTATTTTTTTAAAAATTCTTTTATAAGAATTTGATATCCAGTTCTCCGCCAAGTGTAACCAACAGCAGTAGTGAAATCTGTATGCAAAGTAAGACTCGTATGGTACATGTAAAATTGATGATATGTTGTTATATTACCTGTGATAAGTCACTTAATGATGTTCATGTTGAAGGATCTTGGATCTTTTTTTTTTTTAAAGTGCGGTATATATACAGTTATTTTAATTTTAATTAGAATCATTTCACCTTTTATGATTTTATCTTTGTTTTATATGATTTTTTTTTTTTTTTTTTAATTCCTAAATTTACAAAGCGCTATGTAGCCGGAGGTGTTGAACGAGTAAAACATGTTTCGGGCAAGTGTAGAGCAAAACTGCCGCAGTTCGTATGGTTTTCTCCACACAGAAGCTATCATGAGGATGGGTCTTTTCTGAGAAATATAGTTTTGACAAGAGTATTTAGAAATTTAAAGTTAATGAATTTTTAATTCGATGATGTTTCCATAGGTTTGCTAGGAGTTGAATTAGTACCATGAGTTCTCCTGGTACCTTTTGCGCACCAACACCTACTTCCCGTTTGTGCAAAAACAGTAGTAAATTGTCCACGTACAATCTACAGAGTCCATATCAAAAGAAAAAGAAAAAGAAAGAAATTTAACGAATTAAAACCGAACATATAATCTAACGCAACCTTCCCGACGTAGGGTTGAAAATGATTTTTGGAGGATGTTATCAGTTTTATTTCTTTCATTTATTTATTGTTTCTATAAAATAGAAAAAAGAAAGATTCTTTCTCATTTTATTCCCGATGCAGTACAGATCGGCCAAACAAAACAAAAAATTATAATAAATAACACGAAATAAATAATAAAAAATAAATAAATAACCAAAAATAAAATGAAAAAGACAAATTAAAATTGTCAGTTGCGGAAAAATATTGTTGTTAGCCTTCGTAACTGCGTATCCTTATAACAACTTTGATTGCGTTTCCTGTCGTAGTAACTTCAGTTGTAGGTAGGGAGGTTGATGTTTTATCACCATCATCGTCATCATCAGGTGTGTAACCAATTTTAAAAATACGTCATCAGTAAATACGCAAAATATACCAGAATTCGTTGGACAAAATGCCAATAACAGAAATGTGTTTGGTTCTTCCGAATTAAGGTATTTGATTATAAAAGCAAAGAGAAAATGTACTCAGTGGTACAAGTGGTATAAGAGTCACGTCAAAATTGTATTAAAATGTATGATCTTGTATGAATCCCAGAACTGTGTTAAAATGTGTGTCCGTGTGTGTATCCCAAAACTATATTAAAATGTGTGCGGTTGTGTGTATCCTAGAACTGTATTAAAATGTGAACGCTTGTGTGTATCCCAGAATTGTATTAAAATGTATGCCCTTGTGTGTATCCCAGAATTATATTAAAATGTATGCCCTTGTGTTGATCCCAGAATTATATTAAAATGTATGCCCTTGTCTTGATCCCAGAATTGTATTAAATGTATGCCCTTGTGTTGATCCCACAATTGTTTGTAGACAGGAAGAAACACAATTATGCTTAGTTGAGCTTTGGCCAGAATTAATAAGCTTTTTACAAATCATTGTAAAATTTATTGTCATGATAATCTTGCTGTTGAAGGAAAGTTTGCATTTCCACAAGAAAACAATGGCAAGTGGAAGTTGTGGTGAGTTGGAAGCTTCATGATAATAAACGAGAAATGTTTAGTCAAGAAATTTGTGTATCTGAAGCGAAGTTGGCAGTTTTACAACAAGACGATGGAGATGACAAATTTCTGAGAAAAAATTAAAACGGTGTTAACAGAAAACAGAATATTGTAGCGCAATGTGCCATTATTATTATCAGTATTCCGTAGTAAATTTGAAAATCTGAACTCTATAATTTAAGTTTCTTTCTCGCGTCACAGCGCAGCTGCAAATGATTTGCCAGCAGGAGTTCTGACGTCAGAAACAATAGGCAGGGACTGGGCATGGATTACATAAATAAACTGGAATAAAATTATAGATATGACTGCATTTGGAGCAGAATTTATTTTCGTCAGAAAAGTTAATTTTTCTTCTGAAAATACTGACATTATTTGCTAGAATCTTAAGAGCTATCAGTAAATTACGTAATACATAAAGACTGCGAACATCTAAAAGCTTGCAATCAGTCTCTTTACAGAATTCTACTCGTCAGATTAGGAAAACAATTTTAGTATGCCCTTGCGTCAGAAGGAAGGGGTGTGTGAGACCAACATACAAATTAAATTTAAGTTAGCCGTATGATAAATAAAAGTCACAAGGTTGATACTTGGTTTCTAGAATCTTTGGTATTGTATTTAGAATAGTAGACCTTTTTTAACACGAAAAACTTTTGCTTATTGATATGTCGTCATGTCTTGATGCTATCGGTTGCAAATTTGATAGTTTTTCTGTCAATCTGTCTTCAACACATTATCCTTTCTACGTTTATTCGGCATTTGTGAATAAGTCATTGGGATAAAGTTTATTTTTCTCATGGAGAGAGCTTGAAAGAAGCAATTGTGCTTCTGATGCACAATTTCGCAATTTGTTGATATACCGTATGATGATGTTGACAACTAATCAAAATTCTTTAAAGTGAAAAGCGATTCTGTTATATCATAAACTTACTGAGTTTGCATCATTCACTCTCCGTCTCTAATAGCTGTCCCCTATCAGTTTCGTCTCATGAACACAACTGCGGAGGGAAGTTACATTCGTGTTGCTAAGACTTTCTTTGTCGCTGCTTTTATTCTCTGTCGCTATTGTTCAGTATCGTCTTCCTCTGAGTCTGTCCGTCTGTCTTGCTCGCCACCCCCAAAATCTCCATCTGTAGATGATCGTAATCAACCTGGTTATCGATCAAGCCATTCGCTATTAAAGGTAATGAGCTCATCATGAGAATAACTAGCTGTAAGTACACCAGATATTTGTCCATGTCGATGATGTTATTATCGGATTGACCTGAAGCGTAAATTAGGATTACACGGTGAATTGTGTGTGCTATTGATTTATCGATCAAAAATAGGGCTGTATTGAGACCAAGGACAAATCGATTACTTAATATGACTGACAAAGCTATAATATCATTAATATTTATATTATGTGTGATTAATATTTTTGATTTTATTTGTATTGTGCGAGAGTTTTTTTGAGAAGCAGTTTGCTATATATGGACACTTACTAGTTGTTTTGCATTTTGTTTGTACAACTTATTAAGCACACACTCATGAACAGCTTGAAATGTAGGGAGCAGTGAATATGAAAACTAAAGGCAGGTAATAAAGGTGAATACTTTAGGATATATTTTTGCCATTTGTACATTTGTCCTAGTGGGCGTGGTTAAGGGGCAGAGGAGTACCTGGCTGAAATTATTTGGATAAGGGAAAGTTTGCCCCTTTGTGGAGAGAGAGAGAGAGAGAGAGAGAGAGAGAGAGAGAGAGAGAGAGAGAGAGAGAGAGATTGTTAACAACATTTTGACCTGACAATCTCCATTTGCTGGTGAATCATTATCCATACGTTTGATAGGGGGCTATTGTAATACCCATGGTCCGTCCATTCCGTTCGTAACACTCCTCCTAAACTGGTGGGTGCAAACTCACCAAATTTGGCAAATAGATTGCCCAGATAATGGCCACATGGGAGAGCAGTAAGATTTGTATGTCTTGTTTGAGGAGGTCTGTGGGAGGGGGTCAGAGACTAGACATACAAAAATAAATTACGGTGACAATGGCCAAACATTATATATGAAGAGTTGAAGACCTGTCCTATATACTACGGAAGTTAGATTACGAGAACTAAGCCACGAGCTGGACGGTATGGTATTAGGAAGCGTTAAGCATTTGCCATTACGACCACTTAAGTAGCTTCTGTGGTCTTCTTGAAACGCTAGAGTGTTTGTGTCATGACCAATACTTCATTGTGTCATGACCAATACTTAATTGTGTCATGACCAATACTTCATGTGCAAAAAATGTCTGGAAATATTAGGGCAAGAAAATACCACGAGTATAAACATAGTTGAAGTGTTGGTACTTATGGTAGGATTTATCCCTGTTTCCATGGCCGTCAAAGTACTGACAGAACACGACTCCCCTGATGCAAGTCCATTCCAGGTACATACCCCCCCCCTCGTTAATACAGGTACGAATAATATTGCTTTAACATAGAACAGTTTACAAATATGGCTACATCCTGTGCATCGGTTAAGTAAGCGGAAAAGAAGTCAAGAAATTATCCCTTACAAAAGTTCTAACAAGCAAAACGTTGGTAAATACCAGATTTTTAAACATTTCACATGTAATAAAATCGGCTTATCACAAGCAATTCGTTATTTTTTAACAGCCTATACAAAGATATGTCTATTGGACAAAATACCTTTTCGTATGAAATTCACTTCTGTTGATTGAGTGGTGTTTAATGGCATATCAGCGCATTAAAGGTTATATCGTACTACGATGAATAGAGTTAAAAGGTTAGCACAGCGCCCGACACGACTTCGGTTCGACAGGATTCAAAACCGCATCCTTCGGCACGCTAACAATTGAACTAACACGGCTATCACTTTCACTTTCAAATGCAGTTACATGAAGATTGAATTCGAAATGTGTCTGTGAAAGATCGGCTTTTATCAGAACCGGCATTCTTAGATAACCATGGTAGCTAATGATACTCCAGACGCGTGTGGGGGTTCTGGTTTCTCACTTGATACGAGGTAAACTGATGGTAAAGAGGTTGAATCTCACGATTACGTTGTTTATCACCATCCTTTTTGTGTAATGGAAATATGGTCGCTTTTCTCGTTGGTTTTTTTTTTTTTTTTTCTTCTCTAGCATTAGGGCTTACACATAATCAGCCTCTGTCACAGAAATAAAGGCACTTCCCCCTGCTTGATGATGTACATAAAATAGACTGCTAATTACAATACACAATATAAAAAATAACATGTATCTTATGAAGAAAAGAAGAAAAATCACAATTATCGCGAACGATGTAGTCTTTCTGTTGAAGTAATATGACTTTTGGATTCAGAATGTAATCATCATACTAGTTATAGGTCAGTTATGATTTTCCATAATGGATATGCTCAACCCTTGCCCCTTGCCCCTTGACATGAAGTTTATCTAATCATCACAGAACCATCACCACAATATCATTACTGACGAAGAAAATTTTCATTATAGTTTTATTATAATTATATCTTACCAAATCATCTGATTGCAATTAACGCTTTTGTATTACTTTACCAGTGATGAAGTGGTCAGGTTTTGAGTCATCATGCACATGAGCTAGTCTATCTATCTATCTATCTATCTATCTATCTATCTATCTATCTATCTATCTGTCTGTCTATCTATATATACATACATACATACATACATACATACATACATACATACGTTCATTGTACTGTTCATATTCGCTACAACATATTAAGTTCACAGGCGTGAGTTACAACACATGACGGTGACAAATCTTTTCATTTTACCTTAGACAACATATTTAATAAGTATTAATTCCAATTAACGTACTGCAATTATTGGAACGCTACAAAATATCAAACTGTTTTAGTAGCAAACGTTGTCCCGTACGAAGACCCCTTATAAAGAATTCATATGAGTAAATGTATACATGTTGGTGATCCTTTCGATAGCTATCAAAATAGTTCTTATTGTTAAAGAGTCAAAGTTTTCGGCAGAATAATAACCAAAAGTGTTTAATTACCGTGAAAAAAAATGTCATGAAAAGTTGAAAAGCATAATACTGCCAGTTCTAGGCTACCGTGGTGTTACACTCTCTTTAAAACATTGTACAAATATTGTGTTTCGTATGCTTCCGTGGTGTTACACTCTCATTAAAACAATGTGCAAAAATATTGTGTTTTGTATGCTTCCTTGGTGTTGCACTCTCATTAAAACAATGTGTAAATATTGGGTTTCGTATGCTTCCGTGGTGTTACAATTTCCTTAAACAATGTTTAAATATTGTGTTTCGTATGCTTCCGTGGTGTTACACTCTCTTTAAAACAATGTGTAAAAATCTTGTTTCATATGCTTCCTTGGTATTAAACTTTCTTTAAAACAATGTGAAAATATTGTGTTTCATCTGCTTCTGTGGTGTTACTTTCTTTAAAACATTGAGTAAAAATATTATTTCATATGCTTCCGTGGTGTCACATTTTCTTTAAAACAATATGTACGTATGTTGTGTTTCTGGTTACTAATTCGAAAGTAAATAAAATGCACTGTACAAGAGATTTGCAGTATATCTTTAGCACTGTGTAAAATAGGAAGACAACACAAATACATTTATTTCATATTTTGTAACTATAGTCTGACTACTATACCTCCCCGTTTGTTTGTACTCCCCCCCCCCAACTGCAGAGAACTTGGTTCATTCATTAATTAATAATTTCTAACCTGAATGTGACCAGAGTGGCCCTAACACCGGTATCCTCTGCGCCTTTCATGCTTAACGGCCTTTCCATAATAACAATGCGCCACGTCGCGTACACTATGGACAAGTTGATTTCGTCAGACAACGTTGTGATGTAGTAACTGCCGGATAATTCGGTAAATTACCATAATGTTGAGAGGTTAGAGTGATATCCTCTGCACACATGTACATAGAAATTACACCGCTTGTTAAATCAACGTGAACGGCAAATTATTAATTATCATTATTTTCTTTTGCTTGATTCGACATTGTAAATATCGGAAGCTGACGACATAGTATTTTCCTTCGACGTACATACATGTAGTCGTGCATACACCCCTTCGTTAATAATGGACTTTTCCAGGAACTGGATATGACTGTCGAACAGGTCGTCTCTTACACAGAAAATTTCAGTTTGGAATGAAACGCGCAGACGATAACGGTGTTAGGGTCCCACCTGGGCATAATCAAGTTTGAAATTATAAATCAATAAATGAATTAAGTTCTATACATCTTTTATCTCATTTGTGCTTTTCGTCTTTTAAATTGGTAGGAGGTACAAACAAACACTATAATTCTTAAAAGAGATTCGCCGAGTATCGTTTACACCAGGGACGGGCAACATACGGCCCGCGGGCCTGACCCGGCCCGCGACGGGATTTTGACTGGCCCGCGGTCACATCCGGCCGCAATCTCCTACTACTTTCTTACTGCGTCGCAGTAACAGTGACTGTTAGTTATTCTTTTAGTAATTCGGCTCACCAAGAACTTCATTTTCCCATATCCGGCCCGCCGACTAGAGAAGTTGCCCACCACTGGTTTACACTGTATAAGGCTATATATATATATATATATATATATATATATATATATATATATATATATATATATATATATATATCTATATATATATATATATATTTGTTTGTTTGCTTGCAGTTGGATTGGAGAATCACAAAGAACATATACAAAACTTTGTCGGAGAATAAAATTTTTAAAATTTAAACAAAACTCTGGTAGGACTTGAATACATTTATAGGAAATGTTCCTGTAGATGGATGTACTTCATTAAACAGCAAAGAAAACATTCGGTAAAATTAAAGTTTTCTGTTTATCTACCTTGACTGCAATCTTTGGATCAGCTACAAATGTACACAATCCAAGATGAAGAAAAGAATAGTTCAGTTTTAGCTCTACCTGTTGAAAACCAGAAGAGCTTATGCAATGGGAATGCATACATCGTTTCTCATCTGCAAAGTTTTTATTATCCCGCTCCTCGTAAGGTCATAGAACTTTGAACACAGTTGTATCCATTGGTTTGGTTGGTTCTAAAGTAAAATGGTATTCCTCGAACATCCAATATGACCACCTTGATTACCATTTAATAATGGAATTTCTCATATTGACTGTTATGTTTCCACAAAAAAACAACAAAAAAACCCAAAAAACTTTTATATTTTTTTAGATGGTCCTAAGTGAAAATGGTGCTGATATGACATCCAATATGGCATCCACGACAGCTGTCTTGACAGCTGTTTTCCTCATACTTCACGTACGGACTTAATGACATGTTTTTACTAAAATTCTTCCTATAGTCCTGAATCAAAATGGTGAGGTCCATCATGACTGTATGGCGGCCGTATTGAAGATCTCGTCATCACTACTCCTGAAATGATAGTCATCTTAACATGAGTTTATCACAAAAAGACTTCTTTTGTTACGTATATGGTCTGAATGAAAATGGTGCCATTCTGACATTCGACATAGTGCAATAGCAGTTATTATGAATGAAAATGGTGCCAGTCTGACATTCGACATAGGTCAATAGCTGTTATTATGAGTGAAAATGGTGCCAGTCTGACATTCGACATATTGCAATAGCGGTTATTATGAATGAAAATGGTGCCAGTCTGACATTCGACATAGTGCAATAGCTGTTATTATGTCAGTGTTGTCATTGCTACTCCGTCTTATGCTGTGTGTATGAAATGGCATTGGTGCGAACCTGACATTTCAACAATTCCGCTAGGAGAGCATCTTGAAAATCTAATCATGTGTACACTGCTCAGATGGTCAGATGGACGTGATGTTTTCACTGAAAGACCTCGTCTGACATTTACATTTTATTAAATGAATTTGTGTCCATCTTGCATCCAATGCGGTCGTTTTTATCGCTACGTCTGAATGGTATGTCATACTGACATGGGAATTTCACTTAAAAACCTTTAGCGCTATGTAATTGTTACAGAATAAAAATGGTGTGGACATGAAACTCATTATGCTGCCACTGCGGTTTTCACGGGATCTTGTGATGAAAAATTTGTCCTGAAGTAATTTTCGTTTAAAAACTTAAACACAAATTACAATAAGTAATGTAGTTGGTGTTGTGCTAAAAAGGTCTGCCATTTTTAGTGGCCATCTTGAAAGTACGTTACTGTGGCTAATGCTTCTGAATGGATGGTTGTATGAGTATGGGCTTTTTACTTGAACACCAAAACAGTGCGTATCATGTCCTTCAAGAAAAAGGTGTTGATTTGATTTTCAGCATGGCAATGACCATGTAAAGATCTATTTGTTTCTACTTCACCCTCAATAGCTTTTTTACATTTGTGTATAATGTAGACCCTTGGGTCCTAAAGGGACTGGTAAGCGATATTTGTTTGTTTGTTTTATTGTTGGGGTGGGTATGGTTTTAACGGCAGTTTTAATACGTTATTGGCTAGATCGTGCCAATGAAATGGGAGCTACACGTCTTTCCCAAGGACACACCGACGCAGCCAACTCGGCCTGACCGGGGTAGGGGGTGGGGGCATGTATCAAATTTACTTTATAACGAGTCAGACGCTCAACCAAATAAGCGAAAGCCTCCCCACTGGTCAGCGTCAAATTACCGGATGCACACGAATATTTATGTACACGTGTAACCATTTTCGCTCATCATGCTGGTTAGACTTTGTTTGACATGAACGCTTTGTGATGTTTTTACTCAAAGATTTGGGATTAAGCGTGCAATTAGAAAATGTATTGTTTTTTTTTTTTTTTACTGCTATACAACTTCTTGATGTGGCAACATAGTTTGATTGGGTAATGGATCATGACTGAATAAAACAATACACGGTTTCTAAGTTATGAACGTTTGCACGGGTATTCGGAAAAAAACGTTATACTTCGTGTTCAAGCTCTCCTGTCGTGCTCAGGATATGTTTGACCACAGGTAACGCGTTTGATCCCAATATACACGAGTGATTTGTTTGCCTCACTTGTAAATACTGAAGTTTTGATCACTCTCACAACAGGAAAATATTTCTATAGGGTATCTACGTTAAATGACGCTATTTGTATTATAGAACTTATTAGAAGAATATAATGAAACTGTAATCCCTTTCAATGATTAACACAGCAGTCATACAAGACATTTGCCGCAGAACGAGTAATCTTGACTATCTGAGTACCGAATCACTTCGCATGTGGTTTTACTGTACCTTTCTTTTCTTTTCTTATACGACGGGCCAAGAATTAATTTTTTTTACGGAAATCGAAGTACATCATATTTCATTATCCTGCATTTTTGTTTATTTTCGTCCATTGTTTAGTAAAGAAAGGGTTATAGTCCTAATTTGATTGCGCCGTGTATCTTTTTATTGTTATTATTGCTGTTCTTGCTGTTATTATTATTATTATTATTATAATTATTATTATTATTATTATTATTATTATTATTATTATTATTCCGCGAAGGTTGCTGATATAGAAATTTATAGGGACTCTATCGAAAGCTAAAATGCGCTGGAAGAAAAGCAAATATGGACGATGTTCTTTTTGTTATTCATATCTTATCTCGCTGAACGCTAGACTATACGCAAATGGAGACGTCTTTAGGTATGAATTAGACTTGTTGTGCACATTTCAAACCATCACCAGTCATGTATTTTGATTTGATGTCTCTATCTTAGTTGCTGAGAAAGAGTTTCGCAGCATTACGCATGAGCTAACGCATGCGGGCTGACACACAGACAAATAAGAAGACAAGAAAACTAAAACACCCCCAATAGAAAAAGCAGATAAAAAACCCAAATAACAAATGAAGAAACATATGCAGTTTACGCACATGCCGTTTCCATGGAAAGCACGAGAATAATTCCCATTGTTATGTTCTTTCAGTACACAGATCAGACAAAATACAGGGACACTTGGTGGTATTGATTTTTATCGAGATTTACACCTAATTACGTGCATATGGCAGGAAAACAGTGATATTATCGTCTGTCAGATCATTGATAAAATGAGTATTACTTTCATCGACTATAAATACCACAAGAAGCTTATTATTTTGTGTACTGTCTCGTTCCAAGAATGTTTACCTTATTGCCATTTAAATCCACATAATACAAAATTAGGTCTTAATTTCGCTAAAATTCATATTTTTTTTCCTTGATGGGATTTTTGTAACAATGTACACCTTGGTTGGCAACGATAAAATTACTGAACATTGAGCAATCCTCACGGATGGACATAAGTTTTTAATACCCTGAATTATCCGTTAGAAGTTCTTGTTTTACTTCTCAGGAAAGGTTGAACATTTTCTCTGATACATGACACCGTTCTTTTTCTTTCTTTTGGATATTTCTAAGATCCATTGATGCACGATTTTTCAAACCATTTTTATTTTCATCTTTTCTATCGACTCTACATCTTGAGAAAAATCCCAGTGTCGTTAGCTCTTTCACGTGTAAGATAATTGAACTTTAAATCGCGGTAGAAGATTGTAGAAATCAGATAAAACTTAGGCCAGTCCCCAAAACTGGCAAACACAGAGTGAGACGACTTCGAAAATAAACCTAAAAATTTTTAATTAGAGCAGATAATTTTCTCAAGCGGCCATATTGTTCACTTTCCAGAGGCAGCTGTTTAAGACAGGTTTAACTGTGATACAACAGCTTGAACTCGTGCTTGTAAAAGGAAGGAGGATTCGATTCACTTGGAATCAAGTATGATTAACTTCGCTGAACGCTCTGGAATTTATTGTTTTTACCATCCATCAGCCAGGATTTTTCAATCGTAACAATAGGATGCTAGTGAACAGAATTGAATACGTTGAGGAGACTTGTATAAAGTTATCTCAGCTGACGTTATTTTTCTTCATAGGTTTCATTTATGAATTATTAGCTTCAAGATAAATTTAGAAATGAGTAATATACAATTTCAGATGTGTTACAGACAGACTGGCGAAAAGTCTGTGGTCCTTTATGTAATGAACAGACCAATGAGAGAGCTCTGAAGCTCCTTGACGTTGCCACATACAATAACCTAGGGCTAACGAACACCTTTGGTGCCCACATCAAGAAGATGGACTTGGCACAGTCCAGACGGAAACCACCACGGCCAGATTGACTACATGTTCTTGAAGAAACGCTTCCGGTCTGGCGTCAACAGTGCCCGACACGTAATACTTCACAGGAGCTTACATTAGAAGCGACCATGACTTGCTAAAGATGACTATCAAACTTCGTCTTAGGAAAATCAAGAAGTCAAGACAGGTTAGGATCAGGTGTGAACTTCAAAACTTAAAGATCCTTGGGTGGCACAAGCATCTGAGGCATCAATAGGCGGACAAGTTTTGCATCACTCATAGTTCTGGGTGCTGGAGAAATAAACCTAGACTCCTTGATCACCACCTTCAACACGGTAGTAATAGGTACAGACATAGCCAGCGGGATCCTAGGCAAACATCGTAGGATAAGGAAGTCCTGGGTCACAATAGATATCCTGGACCTTTGTGATGTAAGGAGAAAGGTGAGGAGGAAGCGGGCAGACCTTCAAGGAGCACAAAAATACAGGGAGATTAACAACAGGATTAGGAAGAGCTTCTACAGAGGAAAGGTGGTCACAAGACCAATGTAAGGAAATCGAGAAAAGCCTGAGTCAGGAGAATAGTAAAAAGGTATACCAGTTGGTGACAACAGAGAAACAGCGGAGACCTACCGCGATTCAGGACAATGCTAGTAGGAGTCTCAAAGAAGACAAAGAGATTCTTAATAGATGGACCTAATAATGTTCTGAGCTTTACAACCAGAAGACTTCTAGAGACATAGCTATACTTAACTTCCCGCCGACCACAACAGAGGTTGACACCCCCACCCCCACCCCCACCCCCAGCATCATCAGGGAAGAAGTAGAGACTGCAATAAAGGCACTCAGCTGGGGGTAGATAATATACCAGCAGAACTTATTCAAGCAGGAGGAACCTCCATGATAGATGTCCTCAAAACAACCCGCAACAAAATCTGGCAAACAGGAGAATGGGCCTAGTCTCGAATTATCACTCTCCCTAAGAAAGGGAATCTGCAGCTGTGCCAGAACTACCGAACGATTAGCCGTATCAGTCTCCCAGCAAGGTTATCATCCTCAATAGATTGAAACCCCAAGCAGATAATATAATTGCTGAAAAACAGTTTGGTTTCAGAGAAGGACACTGAAGTACAGAACAGATCTTCAATCTTAGAATCCTCTGTGAAAAGTGTCTGTAATATCAACAGGACCTCTATTATGTTTTTATTGACTTCAAGAAGGCTTTCGACAAGGTATGGCAATCAGCCTTGGGGTCCACCATACATATTTACAACACAAACGCAGAACAAATCAGTACCAGAGAAAACCTGTATGACAAGGCGGCAAGTGCAGTTCTCTTCAATGACAATATGAGAGATTGTTTCAGGGGTGTCTCCTCTCACCCACTCTCTTCAACATTTACCTGGACACTAATATGTCCGATGCCTTGGAAGACCATGAGGGCAGTGCCAGTGGTGGAGGCAGAACAATCACGAATCAGCGCTTCGCTGATTATATCGATGGCTTAGCAAGATATGAACAAGAACTGGAAAGCTTAGTGAACTGTCTCAGCCAAGCATCACTAAGATAAGGGACGGAGATCGGCGTTGAAAAGACCAAACTAATGACAAAGAATCCGAGTGCATTCCAAAAGAAATAAGAGTGAATGGACAGAAGCTGGACACAGTGACAAGCTTCAAGTACCTAGGTGTTATCGCCTCTGACGAAGGTTCCAAACCTTAGGTTCTTTCCAGGATTGCGCAGACAAAGGCTGAACTGGCTAGGCTGAAGCCTATTTGGAAGGACATCAACATCACGCTTGAGACCAAGATCAAGTTTATGCGCTCCCTCGCCATGTCGATATTTCTGTATGCGTATGCATGTGAGACATGGACCCTGACAGCAGAACTAGAGAGAAGAATCCATGCCTTAGAGATAAGATGTTACAGAAGGATCTTGAATGTCTCATACTTAGACCACGTCTATAATGAGGAAGTGAAAACTAGAATCCAATGTGCAATTAGATCATATAAAGATCTGCTCACTACTGTAAAGAAACTCAAACGCTCATCTGGCCTGTCCAAGACAATCATACAGGGCACAGTGAAAGGAAAGAGAAAACTAGCCAGACAGATGAAAATATGAGAAGATATCATAAAAGAGTGGACAGGCATGGACTTCGCAAAGTCCCAAAGAGCAGTGGAGAACAGGTCAACATGGAGAGAGATTGTCGCAAGGTCATCTGTGGCGTCCCTACGAGCATTCGGGTTACGGGAGAAATGAAAATGAACAAATGACTAGTGATGTTATCGTTGTACAAGCTTTTGATGTCCTAACTCACGACGATCAAGCAGGAAGAAAATGAATCATCTTAAAATGAAAGGATTCCTGATTTCATTTAATTTTTTAAAGACTTTTTCAGTCAAGTAGATATGCGTATGATAGGGAAGAAATATTCATAACCCACATTAAAATGATTGTAGGAAAGGAAATAAGCAGAAAATGCTGGAATACAATATCATGTGTGTACCGTTTTCACCAGATTCTTTAAAGTAGTAAAAAGATGTAGCTATTTTGGAATGGATATCGTATTTACCTCTGTATTACCCTCATTTGACCGGATATTACGCAATTCCAGATCTGTCTGTGCTTCATGTGACGGTATATCAGGATTTATGTTCTTCTTTCAATCATACATAGACATAACCGTATACACACTTATCTGCCAGCGTATTATGCCACAGTATATATGGGTCTTCGTTGGTCGCATCTGAGTGTGCGTTATATACGAGGAAATACGGAATTTTGTTCTCTGTCCTCCCAACATGTTATCAGCACATAATGCCATACAGATATTTAGCTGCATCAAGAATGACATTTGGGTGGAAGAGATTCTTTTTTTAATAAACATTCCTACTTGTACATGGTAGAACAATGAAAAGCCTGTCTTTCATCACGTGACCTTCTACTATGAAGATAACGCAAGCAAAATGGCAAAATCTTCCTGATTTTCATGATCACTTGATTAATCTTTTACAGTTATCAAGCAAAACATTAATTACATCACACTTACACCGTAGAACGTGCAACAGTGTCCCACAAACAGACAGCGTTTTGCACTGATAGACCTAGCTACATGTGTAGATTGTGTAGTTCTTGGTGAGTCAAACGAGCCATTTTTGCAATTGTCATTTTATAGATTATTTAGTTCTTTGTGAGTCAAACGAGCCATTTTTGCAATTGTCATTTTATAGATTATTTAGTTCTTTGTGAGTCAAACGAGCCATTTTTGCAATTGTCATTTTATAGATTATTTAGTTCTTTGTGAGTCAAACGAGCCGCTGTTGCAGTTGTTATTGTAGCAAACGTCTTCTCATTAGTATGAACAAACATCGAATTTCGAGCAAAGCTGAATCAAAGATTATATCATATAGTTTTTGTCTGTCCCGTTTACTCTTAGACCAATCACTGTTCATTGAACTTTGATCGGTGCTTAACCAAAATTTAAAGTTTCAACTGACATCTTTAGTGTAAACCTAACTTATTGCGCTGTATTTATGTGAGGATATTTTTAATGAGTGTTTTGGTTGTTTTTTTAAAAGCTCTATCATTATTCAGAATTCAACATTTTGACTTCGACCACTAATTTTTCGTCCAGGAATGTGAGCATAATAATTCCTCATTATGCAACGGTGCGGAAAATTCCACCTTTGTCATCAGAATGTTATGTCCAACACTGATGACACAGACTTTTGACCTTTTGGGTGGAATTTTCCTTTCTGAAACCGATGCTTATTAAGGATTATATTCGTTTTGTTATTATTTCATATAT
>JAECUM010034788.1:0-25363 GCA_016617855.1 Megalonaias nervosa
GTTCCTCATCACATTTTGTCAAACAACTACAGAAAAAATTCATTTTTAAAACTAAAACTCACTGTATCTTTTGACTCGTCATCCTCAAATTATATTACACAACTACAAAATAAGCCCATTTTGTAAACTAAAACTTTCCGTCTTTTGACTCGTCATGCTCACATTTTATCACACAACTACACAATAAATGCATTTTGTAAACTAAAACTCACTGTCTTTTGAATGTTCATGCTCAAATTTTATCACAGGACATAATACATGCATTTTGCAAACAAAAACTCACTGTATCTTTTGACTCATCATGTTCATCTTTGACAATGAAGATCATATCAAACCTAGAGAGAATTGTAGGCATAAAATCAATGTTTTCATCTCCTTTAGTCTCATCCCAACGACCAAAGACTATGTTGGCTGCAGCCAATACAGAACATCTGGAGTTCAATATAGTTGTTATCCCAGCCTAAAATTACAGAAGATATGCAAGTAAATTATCATGGAAAATATTCTCCTTTATTAGAAGTATAATATTTAGTTCGTGCGTGCTGTGCAATATAATTTTTGGGGATGGGATTAATTTTCATTATGCTTCATTTCCCCACTAGTATTGCACAGCTATGTCTATTGATGGTGTTTGTTCCCCATCCAAAGACATTACACCCTCCAATTAGTATTTGGACAACAGGGCAAAATAGCTTATTTTTATCATCCAACAAGTAAAACATCATGATCCCAGGCTGACATCTTAGTCCATTTCTGACAATCAGACCATCTTCTTTTCTCAACATGGTTGATAACTGAAGGAAAATCAGAGTAAGTAGAGACAGAGAGGATTGTGCAATAGCAGGCATACATCATTAAATTAAGTGCCCCTTCCGCATTTTAATAGCATTAGTACCTTATTTGCTATTATTGCATTGCTGAATGCTAAGTTAACTTTCCACTATTGTCAATAGGATGTTCTACAGCAGATTGGGGAATGTCTGGACTTGTTGGGCTGACACATCTGGCCTCAGAGTACAAGTATCCTATCTCCAGGGTGCCAACGATTGTAAAACGACAATGCCAAAAGGTTGCTACCATGACATCGTCCGAAGGCAAGAGATGCAGCAAAAGCCATGACCTCATGGTTTTTTATCTTCATGAGAGATCCCTCTTCGTGACGAACAAGATCTTTAAAAAGTTCATATAAACCACCATGAGATGGTGGCTGCTAAAATATCAGAAGTACCTTTTCCTTTTCCTTTTGATTTAGTTACACTGGAAAGGACTGCAAAGCTCTATCTAGGCAATGGAGTCTATTCTGATCATCCGAAGCACAAATGCAACTTATCCCTTTGGTGAATGGAATATTTTGTCCCAGATCTCCTTTTATAGTAATGTTGACAGTGTCGAAATACGACTTACTGATGGGCAAATAGTGAGGATGTATAAATTCGGGGTGAATGTGATAGGTGTTTCCACCTTCCTCGTCAGCGTTCGTGGCAGAATCCACTTTGAAAGGAATGACACTCAGTAACAGTACGGAGGTGTGTCCCACCACGCTGTACTCCGCCACATTGGAGTACACAAAAATCAAATTCAGTCCTTGGTTCGTTTCTACAGTGAATCTAAAATATTTCGCAAAATCCGAGTTACCAGTCACGGCTGGTATTACGTTTGCAATCTTGATCAACTTAGTGTCTCCACCCAAAATGTCATACAATTCAGGGCAAAATGTAATGGCCAATACTTTGTCCTCTGAAAATTTGATGACTAGGCGATGAGCTATTTTGTGGTAATCTAATCGTGACACTTTTTCTGGTTTTCTCCAAGACTTTACCAAACACATGATTGAACCTGTCAGCAATAGTGTTCACCAAATGTTGACCACTAAAATAATAGCCTGAATCCAACCAATATACCATTGAATTCATATGGGTCCCTTCCCACATCAACCTGTCTGGCAATGATAAAGTTGACCTCGCAGCCAAACACAGCCTGCTACAAACTGAATGAAAATGGTGCCTGTCTGATTTCCAATATGGTGGCTACGTTGAAAATCATTTCTGTTCCTCCTAAATGGATGGTCACATTAGCATTCAGTTTTCACTGAAAGTTTTCACATAGTTTCCAGTTTGTTCTAAATAAAAATGTTGCTGATCTGATGGCCAGTATGGTGCATAACAGCCAGCCTGATTTGGTTGATTCCTTTATGGCACAGCAAGACAAGTAGGTTATTTAGTACCAAAGCAGTTGGAGTAAAGTGCCTTGCCCAAGAACTCCGCACAGTAACTGACCCAGGCTGGTCCGATGGTAAGATTCAAACCAGCATTATTTGTTTATGAGTCTGGCATGCTAACCCCTGAGCTACTGTTACTCCTCAACCATCTTGAAAACATTATCACCACCGCACCTGAATGAAAAGTAATACTGCCATGTTTTCACCAGAAGATTCTGAAGAAAGTCTAGTTGCTCCTAAATGAAAATAGTGATACTTCTACAAAAAATATGGCCATCATGGCCATTTTGAAAATCTTGTCACTATTCCTGAATGGATGGTTACATCAACATGGTTTATTTAGTAACAGCTTTTTATGGTGTTGGCTCAATACAAAAACTGCTGCTTGAACATCCAGTGTTGCCATTTTCAAATTTTTTATCACTACTCCTGAATGAATGGTCATATCAGCATGGGGTTTTCACTGAAAGACTTCTTGTGATGTCTAGTTGGTTACAAATGAAATGGTGCCAGTCTGACTTCCAGTATGGTTGCCATTCTATCCATCTTGAAAATCTTGGTATTACTAATTTTCCTAGATGGCAGATCATATTGATATTGTGCTTTTACAAAAGACATCATGTAATATCCTGTTGGTCTTAAATGGCAATGGTGTCAATCATATATCCAATATAACCACCATGTCAGCCATCTATAAAATCTTGTTGTTGTTACTCCAGCAGGATGGAAAATTGTTTCAGGATGGGGTTTCTACCAGAAGACTTCACATGATGTCTTCCTAATATATTCACCACAGCAGCTAATTTGAAAACCTTATCATTTCTGAAAACAGTACTTACTCTCCCTAGCATCAGCAAGGAGAAGGATTGAAATTCATTTTTGGCGGTGATAAAGGGTTGTTTGAATGTCAATAGTAGCTACGATTTCGTCTCTCTTTTCCAACATGGTTTTCTGGCCCAGAATCGGTTGTCTTCAAGATAAGTTGCATTTGTGCTTCGGATGATCAGAATCGACTCCATTGCCTAGATAGAGCTTTGCAGTCCTTTCCAGTGTAACTAAATCAAAAGGAAAAAGAAAAGGTACTTCTGATATTTTAGCAGCCACCATCTCATGGTGGTTTATATGAACTTTTTAAAGATCTTGTTCGTCACGAAGAGGGATCTCTCATGAAAATAAAAAACCATGAGGTCATGGCTTTTGCTGCATCTCTTGCCTTCGGACGATGTCATGGTAGCAACCTTTTGGCATTGTCGTTTTACAATCGTTGGCACCCTGGAGATAGGGTACTTGTACTCTGAGGCCAGATGTGTCAGCCCAACAAGTCCAGACATTCCCCAATCTGCTGTAGAACATCCTATTGACAATAGTGGAAAGTTAACTTAGCATTCAGCAATGCAATAATAGCAAATAAGGTACTAATGCTATTAAAATTGGGGGGGGAAGGGGGGAAGGGCACTTAATGATGTATGCCTGCTATTGCACAATCCTCTCTCTCTCTCTCCTTGCTCTGATTTTCCTTCAGTTATCAACCATGTTGAGGAAAGAAGATGGTCTGATTGTCAGAAATGGACTAAGATGTCAGCCTGGGATCATGATGTTTTACTTGTTGGATGATAAAAATAAGTTATTTTGCCCTGTTGTCCAAATACTAATTGGAGGGTGTAATGTCTTTGGATGGGGAACAAACACCATCAATAGACATAGCTGTGCAATACTAGTGGGGAAATGAAGCATAATGAAAATTAATCCCATCCCCAAAAATTATATTGCACAGCACGCACGAACTAAATATTATACATCTAATAAAGGAGAATATTTTCCATGTTAATTTACTTGCATATCTTCTGTAATTTTAGGCTGGGATAACAACTACATTGAACTCCAGATGTTCTGTATTGGCTGCAGCCAACATAGTCTTTGGTCGTTGGGATGAGACTAAAGGAGATGAAAACATTGATTTTATGCCTACAATTCTCTCTAGGTTTGATATGATCTTCATTGTCAAAGATGAACATGATGAGTCAAAAGATACAGTGAGTTTTTGTTTGCAAAATGCATTTATTATGTCCTGTGATAAAATTTGAGCATGAACATTCAAAAGACAGTGAGTTTTAGTTTACAAAATGCATTTATTGTGTAGTTATGTGATAAAATGTGAGCATGACGAGTCAAAAGACGGAAAGTTTTAGTTTACAAAATGGGCTTATTTTGTAGTTGTGTAATATAATTTGAGGATGACGAGTCAAAAGATACAGTGAGTTTTAGTTTTAAAAATGAATTTTTTCTGTAGTTGTTTGACAAAATGTGATGAGGAACACTTTCTTAAGATGTGTCAGTTTTAATTTTCTGCTGAATAGACTTTAAAATAAATTTACATTATAGCAGAACCATTTTTGCAGGTAGCTGCTCCAGACTTTCATGCAGCTGTACATTTCCTTAATTTTCATTGAACTCGTTACTTTTCCTAACTTTAAATCTGCCCTATTGTCCCAAGTTTTGGAAAATACTGGGAACATTTTTTTCAGTTGCTTAATATGTGCTAACCATCATGGAGGTTCTTGGTGTCTCAGTGCATATTTTCTCAGTATTTGATGAAACTTTTCATTGCTGATTGCAGGATCTGTTGTCATCCTGCACAAGACATGTGCAACTTTATCGCAGGCCTCCTCTGGCCCATGATCTGATATTGTCCAGCTATTTACATTATATATGTGGCTTTAAAAATTGCTATCCAGCCCACACAAAGAAGTTGCACATGTCTGTACTACAAACACATTGGCAGTAAAGTTTTCCATCAATTTGATTATTCTGACACTATTTCTAATTTTGCATCTGGCAGATGTTTGATTGCAATGATGTGAAGAACTTAGACTATTTGAATTAATGCTAGAAATCACAAAATGAGTATCACATCTCCATTCTTCTACATCTTTATTGTTTTCAGTTAAACATAATTTTTGTTTGTATAACTGTCAAAAATGAACCAGTAAATATTATCTTATCAATCTGTCTGTTGACTGTTTAATTGTATTTCGATAAATCAGTTCAAGTTCTCTACCATCTACTGTTACAAAACTGGATGGCTTTCACTTGGGGCAAGGAAGTACCCATGCAATTTCAGTCTCAGAGGTCATGATCACAGAAAAAATTTTATATGCACAATAACTTGGGTTCTCTACAGTTCCAAAGTTTGTGGACAGATTACATTTGGAATATGAAACAAGTCTGTCGATTTTGGGATCAACAGTCAAGGTGATTGAGGAAAGAAAATTGGTTTCCATTGTATGGATTCCATTTTCTACTGTCTGTGGTTACTGAGCCACAGTATCTGAGTTGGTAGAGGGTTGTACTCCAAAGTTAAGGGTTGAAGGTCCAGTACCCACTCAGACCAGCTCAGGTCAGCTACCTCCGTGTGTCCTTGGGAAAGGCAATTAACTCACATTTCTTTGGCATGATGCATGCAGTAATTTGTTTAAAGTGCTGTATCAAACAAAAAAGATCTCTACAGTTACCAAACTGTGGATGAGATACACTTTTGGTGAGGACGAACCCTATCAAAAATTCAGGGTCATTGTGACTATACGAAGAAAAATTAGTTTGACACAATAACTTCTGCCTGTGGTTACAAAACTTTGTGGATGGCTTGTATTTTCAGTTAAATCTGTTGATTTTTTAGAGACAAAAGTCAAGATTACTATGACTGGAAGAATTAAAATGCTTTCTAGACAACAATATTGGTTCTACATCACACACCTTTAAACTTTGTGGACAGATTGCACTATGAGTAAAGAAGAAGCCTATTAATTTGGGGTCATAGGTCATGATTACTTGGGCTGAAAGAAAAAAATTATTCCTGCACAATAACATCAGACTTGGCCCAAAGTCTCTTCAAGACTTGCACATTGGGTAAAGAGGATTTCTATTGATTTTGGGGTCAAAGGTCATAGTCATTCGGACTGAAAGAAGAAAATTGGTTTTAGCAGCAACAATACATTATATGCAATTGTGGCATTGTTATCTGTTTTCCTGGTGCTGGTAGCCAATCCATGGATATTATTCCCACAAATTAACAGTTGGATGTCTAGGATGAAAAAGAACATGACCACAGTGTAATTCAGTGTATCATGCTTCTCCTTGGAGGGGGCCCCGAGTGGCCAAGTGGTCTAAAGCGCTCTCCATTACGGATCACTGCCATCTCACCTCTGTCTGCGTGGGTTCGAGTCTCGGATTCGGCGAATGTGGATATGTGAGAAACCTTGCCAGTAGCTTCTCATGGGTCGGTGGTTCTTTCTGGGGATTTCCCGGTTTCTTCTTCCACCATTAATACTGGCCGCCATGTATAGCCTATTGTGTGCTGAAAAATGGCGTTAAGCCCTATAACAACAACAACAACAACAACAACACCTTCTCCTTGGACTCTGCATTTATACATGCTTGCATTTATACATGCATCTCTTGTGGTCTCGACATTTCATTCATTGTCATTTCTTGGCATTTCTGCTGTCAATTGTGTCTTTCTTTTATTTTTTGTTGTATTAATTTGTCCCCAGTCTCTGGTTTACTTTTATGTAGCTGACCCTTTTGTTGATTTTGAGGGTTTCAAGAACATTGCTAGCAAAGCAGTGTTTGTGTTTCATCCCTCTGACATAACTGCTGTCAATGTAAGCAATTTCTACCCAATTGTTGTTCTAGTTCACCTTTTTTTTTATATTTTTCAATCCCTCAGCGTTCGAGGGACTCATGTTGGAAGGTAAATCTGATGTAATACATTCCTGCTATTATTGCCCAGTTCCCTCCCATCCTTGAAAAGGGGACTAGTACAAGGAAAAGATACAGCAATGCTGGGAAGTATCACATAAATTTAGTTTTTGGTCTACCAACACTACATTTTTGCATAAACATTTAAATTCTCAGAGAGCTATAAAGACCAGTGGGCATATGAAGGGTCAGTCACATAACTCTTGTTAAATTTGGAACCTCTGAATTATACTTCTGAAAGATTTTGGATAGGCCTGCTACATGAATGCTCCTTTATATACAAAGGTGACAGGCAGCAACTTGACGTTCATAGTAGAGAATCTGTGCCTCATGTTCATTGTGTTGTATTGACAGAGGATGGTCAAGCATTAATCATGTTTAGTGTGCTGTATTGACAGAGGATGGCCAAACATTAATCATGTTCATTGTGTTGTATTGACAGAGGATGGCCAAGCATTAATCATGTTCATTGTGTTGTATTGACAGAGGATGGCCAAACATTAATCATGTTCATTGTGTTGTATTGACAGAGGATGGTCAAGCATTAGTCATGTTCATTGTGTTGTATTGACAGAGGATGGTCAAGCATTAGTCATGTTCATTGTGTTGTATTGACAGAGGATGGCCAAGCATGTGATGAATGTTCATCTGAATGCCTTACAGACGATAGAGGAACTGAGAGAGGGTGAGCTGGACCTTAATACTCTGAAGAAGTACATTGCCTTCTGCAGGAGGTATGATTCCAAATCAGACTTTGTTTACTAGATACACCTCTCCCTCGATAACTCGCGCACATCGGGATCCAAAAACATAGACGGCACTATAGGCGAGGGTGCGAGTTACTAAGTGACCTTAAAAAAAATCCTCTAGATATCCAGAAAACTGGGGGGTTTGAGGGGGGGGGGTAACTGGGCTGTTTAATGACTGAATCCTCGTTTTATAATCGCGTCGAGAATAATTGTCAATAAAGTGCGTTTTCCAATAAAGTTGTGCGTTATTCTGTATAAATTATATTTATTTTCAAAATGTCCAACATTTGAAAAATTTATAACATGATTCCAACTGGTTTCAACAACCTACACGGCAGGCGTAAACATTCGTGTATTACGTCACGGCTTTTTGTTTTGTTGACTAGTCTCGTTCCCGGAGTAGTGTGTATAGTATTTTACGAAACAAGGAGTCAACGAAGCAGGGAACCAGACTAAATATTGATACACTACTAAACAAGATTCCTTTTTATTAAAAAGAAGCCCAACATTTCATGAGACAATTGTCTACGTCGAAACTCAACTTATGAATTGTTCAGTTTGTAAAATAATGATGCCGTGATTTCATTGCTAGTAACAGCGAAAAACTTCTTATCATCCTTGAGGATATGTACGTGCGAATTCAGGAATTCTCTGAAACTCGTTTTCCCCACAATGGTCCGTTTCTATGAAACAAAGCTCTTTATTTTATGAAGTACTCATTTCGCTTGGTTGCCTTGCTATCTTAAATCACAGTCATGATTGAGTAGGTTAATTTAAAGTAGTTTAATTAGTAACATGCACAATAACATTTATATCAGTGTTCGATTGATCAACTGAAATGAGTTACCCGACATGCGACCAGGACTTCTGGTTCTTAAGCATGTAGGATTTGTATGCCTCTTAACTTTTTTGTTTATTCCACCTCCTTTACTTGATTCAAAAGACGTAATTAACGTGATAACAGAAAAGGAGGCCTGCATTTTATTTAGTACAACAATACAACAAATGCTTCCGCTAGTCTGATATCAAAACACGGTCGGCACTTAATTAGGTTCTCAGAGAAATACTCACGGACATAGCTGTTACGGTAGATCGACACATTTTACGTTTAATTACAAGAGGACACATTGCATTTTATGATGATTACACTTAAACTGAACTAAAAGATAGAACTTGAACACAAATTTCAATTGATAAAAAAAATTATTTAATTGGTATTTATTTATTAAAGTACTGCCTCCACTAGGCGTAAGTGACATTTTCATTGATCAAAATTTCCTTGAATATCGTTAATTATGGTGTACAAAGAATGTCGTTAGGAAAGAAAATATAGTAAATTTTATGACTTCTTTTTAAAGTTGATATTTCATAGCGTTGATTAAAATTTCCAGGTCCTATCTACCGTTTTCGACGATAAAACGAGCAACATATCAAAGTTTCCGTTACTAATTTTGATCGTGATTTTCTTCAAGTTCAACAAATCGGGATCCATTTTTTGGTATTTTCTGGTTCAAAAATGGGATCCACGCAAGACCCCGTGGGTTCGCGAGTTGTCATGGCGCGAGTTATCGAGGGAGGGGTGTATCGGGATCTAAGCAAAAATATGATGGTTAGAAGTGTAAATGTGATATAGAGATATGACAGTGAGTGCAGATTTTAGCTACAGGAGGTACAGTTCCAGTTGATCTTTGTTTACTAGAGATCTTGGCAGGGATCTGATGGTTAGAAGTGTAAATGTGACCATAGAGGGATGGCAGAGTTTGCACATTTTAGCTGCAGGAGATACGACTCCAAATCAGACTTCGTTTACTCGAGATCAAAGCAAAGATTTGATGGTTAGAAGTGTAAATTTGATCATAGAGATACACCAGAGAGTGCAAATTTTAGCTCAGATCACCGCAGGGCCAAGTGAGGTTGTGGTGCGGCCCAGTATCTGTAGTTTATCAATCTACAGTTGCTCATTAGCACTCAGGAGTGCATATGTTCCAAATAGTTTCAACGAAATTTGAGATATGGTCCTGTATCATTAAGATCAATAATGAGAAATATCCATGCATATTAATGATGTAATCTTGCATCTGATTGGCTGAGCTTGGTACCACTCTGAAAGCCGCATTTTAAAGATTATCTGTTGAATTTAGCTGTATCTGCTGCACTGAGAAAAGGAGAAAAAAAACTATTAAAAAAAATTAGTTATAATTGTTACATGTTATAATTATTACACCATGAGTGTCAAATGGTGCTAATTTTTATAAATAGTGCATTAATACAAATATGTTAATGAGGGCAGTGGGTTGACTTGTTATATTTATGTGATAAAACATTTAAAAACTGTATCCAAAATAATATGTACCAAAACCACCACTTTGACTTGTTATGTCTGAAACACGTGCCCAAAACTTGATTTGGTTTTCGGTTGAGCCTGCATTAAATTATTTTGCATACTAGATTTCTGTTAAGTTCTAGTTCTCAGCAGTAACTTTGTTTTGAGTTGTAGTAGTCTGGTCCTTTCATTTCCTTACTGACACACACACACACACACACACACACACACACACACACACATATATATATATATATATATATATATATATATATATATATATATATATATATATACAATGCAAGTTGCCTAACCCATAACATTAGAAGTTTTTTATATATTACTTGTAGAAAATATACAAAACTATTAATACAAAAAGTATTTTGCAATAATTACAAATGTACCATCCTGTCTATGGTGTGTATTTTATCAAAATAAATAATTTCAGTATTCCTAAATTTAAAATCTGATAATGTTACATTTTACAGTCGTAATATCTTTGTACAATAATTGTACAAATGGACCTACATTAATTCTGACAGAATGTGTCTAATACAGGAAACGTTTGGATTCACCATTTGGATAGTGTCAGATACATCTGAAAAGTTCTACTCATAACTTTATGATCTTTGTTAATAAATTCATGTTTAATCAATTGTACATATTTAAAGACAAATCAAACTTTGTCTCAATTTCTTTATATTCTCTCAGTAATAAAGAACTAGTATCAAGCTGGACCACTTTTGTTGTGGGGTGGGGTAGTTTTACTTTTGAAATGAACAGAATATTTCAGCTCACCAGATGCAGTACTGCACATGCTAAGCAGTTGGCATTCAGCAGAAAAAGCTGCCTTGTGAGTGGGGGCATCCCATTTTCTTTTTGGGTTCTTCCACTTCATGGCACTCCTTATCCGGCTCAACAAGATCTTTATTCAAGAGTTCCTTCCTATGGGAACTGAGTCAGGTTTTCCACCCACAATGTAATCCATCTAGAAGATCTCGTGCTTTACATCACTGATTGTTAGCAGCAAAGCATCAGAAATCATTCAAAACAGCAGGCCAGATGTTCCAGGCACCATGAAGTCACTGCTGCATAATGTCATTCCAGGATTCTCTGATGATGTATATCGCCATCTTGATGTTAACTTTCTTTTAGAATTATTTGACATCTGCCTTTACCTTTGACTCTGTCTCATTGATAAGCTTCTTGAAGGTCCTTCATAGATAATAGTTCTTGAAAGCTTGAATAGCACCCTGATTTATGATCTGGATGAGTGACATATTTGGTAGCAAGAACAACACCTTAATGTTGTCATTGAGGTCGCCATGGCTTGGAGGGTGTCCTGCAGCATTATCAAGAAGTACTAGACTTTGTCCTCAATTCCTTTTGCAGGGGAATATGGGGAAAAAACTTTAAATGATGATCCAGTAACCCCTCATTTTGGTTGGCTTTCCAGTGAACATGTGTCCCTATACATAACACTTAAATACACAAGGGTTTTCATTATGGTTGGTCCTAAACTAAAAGGGTGCCTTTATAACTTGAAGTTGCCAGTTGATTTTGCTCTGAGCAGCAGTGTGCAGCGATTCTGTGCAGCCTGGAATCTTGCCACAGTTTTCTCTTTGATGGAAATAAATTATTGACTTGGCTTCTCTCTCCAGAAGAGTCCAGTTTCATCCAGGTTGAAAACTTACCTTCTGTAGGATTGCAGGAAATTTATCAGCAGCTGCTGATTCGCCCAGCACTTTGAGATTATGAAATCCCTGACATGCTTTAAATCTGTCAAACCATCTAGCACTTGCATTAAATAACTTGTGTACAGCTCTCTGGTCTTAATGTGAGTAACAGAAAAAGAGTGAAAACGAACGTTTTGTAAAGTTCAACATTTAATTTATTTCCAAGAATACATGGTGAAAATTTTAAAAGAACTTGGAGCATTGTGAATGAAATCCCAAATAGTTGTAAAAGTTTCTATCACAAAACCAAATATATAAAGTTCCAATTGAATTCCACTGGTATTCCAAGCATATTCCGATATTGAATGTGTTGATATGCCTGTAGTCTCAAATGTGCTAATGTGCCGTGTTATGCGAGCATTTGTATGCGATTGAAGAACATGTAAACAAAATCGCAGATCAGTAGAAACATGACTGTTGATAATTTCTATCCAGATAAATTATCTCCAAAAATACAGGAAATTACAAACCATTAAGTTTTTGTACAAAAAGGTTTCACATATAGAGGATTTTTATGATTCACCAGCTGATACATGTATGCTTTCTTAAGATGATAAAACTTTCTGATTTATTATCGTTTTTTCTTTTGGTGATAATGTATTTGTACAAATATATGTAGTTTCTTGAAAATTTTATTATCATTACATCAGTTCTAAAAGAAATCATATCAGAATAAATAGTTTACTACATGCATGTCCAATGCCATCAGGATGGACAAGTACATAAACATTATTGAAAAAGAAAGGGATGTGGATAAAAGGTTCTCAATTAATACGTTTTAAAATCCCAGTCATGTCAGAAGCATAAACCAATCTTTACTCTGTGTGTGCAGTTTGGTGGTGGTGGGGTGTGTACACATGTGTGAGTGTATATACACACACGCATATATGCACATTCCAGATCAACAGATATTTGTTGTTGCTTGTGGTTTTAACAACAATATAACACATTGTTGCCTTTATGAAGCCAAGGAAATTGGAGGAAATGCCTTTCCCATAGATTTGCCAATGCAGCCAACCTGGGGCTAGCCTGGGCGGATATTGAACACAGTACTTTGAATTACATGTACAATGCTTTACTAATTAACGTCATTGTTGGGGGGGGATCCCTTAAATTTGATAAGCCTTGTGCTTGCAAATTAGCCAATACTTGGTCCCTTTTAGTACCTCTGTTTTGGAATTGTGCTAATGCTTGTAAATTATTTTAATAACCATTGACTTTAGAAATGGATTTGGTTTAAATATTATCTCGAATATGTTGGCATCTTAAAGAATGAAGGTGTTGAAATCTTGAAAACTTCATTATTTAGTCTCGCATTTTGTGGATTTTGGTCAGCGACATCACAAGAAAGTTGACTTCAATAAGTGCCTTAAGTTTTTTATATAGAAAATTATTATTAGCAAGCTTAAGTGCATTAGAATGGCATTTGTCAACATTTATTGGTGTCTATTACTACAATGCATTGTTGTTTTAAAAGCCATTTGATTCCTGTTGGAAACTGCATAATTAGCACAAGTCTTGCTCCACGTTTTCTTGTGATAATCTCTTACGAATGATTGGCTGACTGGATAACTGAACCTTGTCACCAAACGTGACAAGAAAGGTCATGCTGTAATTGAGAACACAAGTGAATCCTTGTTACTTTTTTTAGTGTGAGATGGCTTAATAGTCTGATCACAAAAGTTGGTCATCACATCAGACATGGCAGTAAAGTTCATCAGATTACATGGAGTGTTCTTCTTGATTAATTGGGTGAAACTCCAAGGTCATATATTTCTTTTTTCTCTCTAGCAAATGTGGCCCACGCCTGTCACCAGAGGCAGCTGAGAAACTGAAGAATCGCTATGTTCTGATGAGGAACAGTGCTGGAGGAGCAGCAGAGAGGGTGGACCCTACAACTTTGTAGAGACCTTATTTTTGAAATTTAAGGGTTCCTACGAAGGCTGAAAAAAAAAGTTTTTGCTTTAACAGTAAAAACTTCTCTAATTGACCAGATTTTTTCTGATTTTTTCACGTGCTGGTCACTACGCGTTTGTCGTTCACCCTCCCTGCTGCTATGGTTTTTATCCAAAAATTGTATCAAGTCCGTTACGATATCTTGACCTAGGATCATGTAAATTTATTGTTACAAAACCAAAGGGAGCAGCTTGTGCTTTTGAAAAGAAATTTTTAAATTTGTTCATGTCCATGTCCCCAGAACACCAAGTATAATAAAGATTTTGCAGCGTATGATTATCAACTACGTTGAACACAACTAAAACGTTACAGTTATCCCTGATCACTTTTGGAATTTGTGTATAACGCTGTGTAACATAAATCACGTCTGTGTACGGCCTCGTGAAAATATCCGAGCTGGATTGGATTGTTTGTCCAGCATGACATCATCGTATACCACGAGGTTATTAATGAATCCATCCAGATCATCTACGGATGGCGCTTCATCAATATCAGTAATAAAGTCTATGACTTCACTGTCTTCATGCAACAATTTTGCATTTTCATTAAAATCTTTAAGTACTTCGTAACATCGCTGATCATCTACAGATGGCGCTATTAAATACAATTTATCCCACTTCAGCCATCTCATTATTAGATTGAGCAATAATTGTGTCTTTCCACTTCCGGACGGACCTATTGTAATCATTCTGATAGAATTTGGTAACGCTGGATGGTGCTTTACTGGTTCTTGTTTTCGTGTCGCAGAAAAGTCAATTATATCCATATAATAAATAATATGAGTCTATATTGTGTTCGATGCAGAGCATCTACACCTACTACTGAATTAACGACAATAACAACAAAAAATAAAAGACGCGCACTTACAGGTAAGTGTGTGAAATGTGGCACCAAGAAATATAAATTTATTCCAACAAAGACAGGTGGGGGGGATATTGCTGCTTCGTTAGGAAAATTACCAGGAACTCCATGGGTTAAATACCCTGGTGAGAAACATTTACCCGGATATAATTATTGTGGTCCTGGAACTCGTCTCGATATCAGACTCGATAACCAAGATCAACCAAAACCCGGAGAGTATCCAGTAAATAAGATTGATCAAGCATGTCACATTCATGATGTTGCTTATAAAAGTCCAGATTTGCAACAGCGGCATCTCGCAGATGTGAAATTGATTCACGCATTAAATTCTATACCTAATAAATCTCTCGAGAATCTCTCGCTAGCTTTCTAGTAAAAACTGCTATGAAAGGTAAACTAGTGCTAGGGGCTGGTAATTAATTATATAACTATCATAATGGAATCTGTTTATTATTCCCCGAGAGGATTCTGGAGAGGTAAAGCAGCGATTAGTAAACTCGCCGAAGCAGCAAAAGTTTCACGTGATGTTGCTGCATCATGGTTAGCACGACAGGCAATATGGCAAATCTTTCTGAGTCCACCTAAATGAATTCAGTACGCGCATTTTGATGTTAGCATTCCTAATGAAGTTCATCAAGCAGATATTTTATTTTTACCACACGATACCATTAAAACACGTAGACGTCAATACACGTATAGATACGCATTGACTGTTGTTGACGTTGCGAGTAGATATAAAGAAGCGGAGCCGCTATCAACAAAAACAGCATCTGAAGTTGCATCTGCGTTTGAGCGCATTTATCAACGTGGTGGTCTACGATGGCCACGGTTATTACAAGTTGATCCTGGTAAAGAATTTCTTGGAGCAGTATCATCGTTGATGAAGAAACATAACGTTAAAATCAGACGAGGACATACTGAAATTCATCGTGATCAGGCAATCGTTGAACGATTTAATAGAACACTTGCTGAGCGGTTATTTGGATACCAATATGCAAAGGAAATATCTACTGACCTCAAGGATAGATCTCGTGAATGGGTTGCAAGATTACCGAGTGTGATAGCTGCGTTGAATAATGAAATTACTCGTGCAACTTCCATGAAACCTTCTAATGCGATCAAAAAAATATATATATACCAATACAACGACGTGAATCTTTCTCTCAACCAGTATTAGGTAATGTAACTGTAAGATATTTATATGAACCTGGCGAACTTGAAGGTGGTAAAAAAAGAGCAGCCGATCCTATCTGGAGCGTGACTACACATAAAATTTCTAGCGTGGTTAGATCCACTGGTAGACCTCCAATATACAGACTAGATTCTACAGCCCCTCAACGCGGATTTGTACGTGAACAATTACAAGTAATTCCTGAGGATACGCAATTACCACCAAACTCAATTTTGTAAACGTCCAGAACCTCGACGTCGATTACACTCAAGACAGGTCAGCATCACATTATCACGTGTATGACCGAGATCACTATTAATTCTGTCTACGGTAAATTGTCTTGGATTAAAACACTGCCATGACATATTACAGTTGCAACTTACGCAATGATTATTCTGTAGTTGTTTTAGTGTTATAATAAATTCAGCATCAAGATCAAAGTCACGTTTATTTTTTTTGTCACACTGTTTATAGCTGACTAATTTTTTTATTGATATCGACATTGATTTCTTCAGTTATTACGTAATCTACAATAACCCTACACAGTTGCGATATTCTCCTGACTCGAGATACGGCGAGATAGACTAAATTCGACCATTCAATACGATCATCTACAATCCAGATTCTAGTATCAGTTATAGTTAATCCCTGCGACGAGTGAATCGTTATAGCGTATCCTAACGTCCATGGCGATTTATCCATGTTCAACGCGCCCTCAACAACATCAACAGCAACCAACACGATATCATTCAAAACAAGATTCTGTACCCTCGGTGGAACCAAGGTACCTGGTATTTCAACTTCAATATTTTGTCGTCGAGTATCTGATGGGCGATAACACAAAGGTACAGGTAGATCCGGAAGCTTTTCTTTATGTAACGTAAATAATTTCTTTTGCAGTTCATCACGAACTATCTTTCTACTTGCGACTATCAAATCAGCAGGTCTCCATAAAATCCAAAAATCATTCAAAGTTGTCTCTGGAATTACTTTACGCAGAATTTCACATTGTATTTTATCTGGCTGTAATCTGATTAATCTTTTAAACTCTTTCAGCGGTTCATCAATAGCTCTACGGTCATCATGTATTTCTTCGTAATAATCTACATTATTTTTAGCCATTCATGTGGAGACTGTCCAACAAAGGGTGGTGGTTGACCATGATCGCCACACATAATCACAGCAGTATTCTTTGTCAATAACCAATCAAGAAATGTTTTTAGTGTTTCTAACGACACCGTGTATATCTCGTCCCATATAATACACCTGGGTATATATTTTTCACCCATCCGCGATGGGGTCCATGTATTTCCGCACCATCTAAAGAAACTGTGATATGTACATGATTTTACTCCTCGTTGCTTTATTTCTCTAGCAAGTTTATGTGTAGGTGTCAAAACAAATATATCTGAGTTATTATTCATAAGTAAGTTAATCGCACGAGTTGTTTGACCTGAACCACCACACCCATTAAGATAAACGGTCTTATGTCTAGATACAGGATCGTACACAGATGGTGCAGATGACTTTGATATTTGATTATTATTTTTGTAATATGTCTCCTTGATTTCAACGTCGGCAGATTCAGAATAACTAAGTATATTTTCTTGTTTTATCCTCCATACCCCCCATTCACCATTACCGAGTTTTAATAAATCCTTATATTTTTTGTGTATATAAAATGAATCCGTAGCAACTCTAACAGCGTAACGAGGAAATCTATTTATCATCGACAATAGATTTATCGAAACGTACGCTAACATCGAAGATCTTAAATGAGTAAACTGTGGTGAGTCGCCATCAAGATAGCTCACAATGGTACCTAGTTTTGTTCCATCTGATAAATAAGCATTACATCGGTTTATAAATGTGTTTTTCTCCGTTCTATCAGCGATTATAAAATCTAGTTCAGTATCGTCCATAATCAATCTTGTACACGCTCGTTTATAATCGTATGAACCACCTTGAGTAAACTTACAGATTATCTTTCTACCAAGATCTTTTACAAGTTTTTCGTCGTACTCGTTCCTGCATTTACTTATTTTAATGACATGATCTTCATCAATATCAGGGAATTCTTTCCTGGTATCATCGATATTAAATCTGTCCGGTTCTGGTAACCAAACTTGCTTCTGTGAACTATACGATATAATCGCTTCAGTTACCCTCAACGATATTAAAAATCCAGCATCAAGCATATATCGCAAATATGAGCAAATCCTGTTAAGTCAAAATCTGGTAAGGATCCGTTTATCGCAACCCTGGTCATGTCATGTGTAGGATGTCCGAATCTCTTAAAGTATTTAGAACATGCTCCATATCCAAGAAAACTTCCAGGATAACACGCTATCATATCAACCGAGATAACATCACTATGGTTGCATTTGGTGTTCCATAATCCACCGTGTCCATATTCTATACAACTTTTCTTGACATCTTCAAGAAATTCCGATCGTGTCGTTTTCCATGAATTTTTCTCCTGAGCGAAATGACCAGCGACTGACGGAACAGTAAAACAGTTATTCAATAATTGTCTAACTATGACATCATCAGAGGTATATTCACGCCAAAGGCGTTGCGCAAGATGTTCCATTTCCTCATGGAGAGATTCTGTACGATAAATATCACCATTGGGTCGTACAAATTGATCATAATGATTATATTCAGAACTCTGAAATAACCAAACAGAAACAGGATCGGTTTTACTAATATTTTTAATAAAATCAAAGATATCACCGTCATAAAATTTAACCGTTCTATCTCGTGGAAATATCGTTACAGCAGCAGTCCATGCGTGCGCGTTATGATCAATAATATCTATCGGAGTTCCATTTTTTGTATATTTCGGTTTGTACAAAATCTCTCCGGTTAATGTTTTTACTGCTATTGGAAATCTTAATTTTCTCTCTAGCTCAGCAACATCGCTGATAGACGCTCCGGTATCTTTAACCGACTCTGCCATGCATTTATTTTTTTAAGTCTTAAATCAGTTAAACCATTACCACGTATCGCATTTGTAAAGTGTTCTGTAACTCGCTCAGCCACGCAATTTATTCTCGTTGATGATGTCAACGGTGATGACAATTTCATCGGTTTGAGATCCCTACCATCAGGTTTATTATTCAGCGGAAATATTCCATAGACAACCGCAGTTACAGGGTACGATCGCTCATAATACGGTTTATCTATACCAGTTAGTATTCCTGGTTTAGATTTATTACTCAAGAAGATATTATTTCCTGACTGCACGCGGACGGGATCGCGCTTGTCACGAATAATCCAAATATCTTCTTCTGTATTTACAATAAATTTTATTAAAATAAAATATTTTTGATTATCAAGGTGGTTAATGATTACTCTTCCTCGTTTGTCATTCATCGTATTAGAAACATTTCCAACTCTGAATGTTGACCATGCATGAACTGCACCATCGTCATGAAATTCCTTCTTGGCCTCACGGATACGTTTAATTATATCCGCATTCGTTAAAGCTAGATCTTGCATCGAAATACTAAGTTTATACTCAGGTAGTCTGTCAAGATCGAATCTGCTTGCGTAGGGTTCAATCACGGATAATTCTTCCATATTATAATTAAGGCAAATATATATTTAATTGAACATTAGTCTTTTGTATATGATTCAACCACATCATTGCAACTGGTTAAAAATCGGTTATACGTCTCCGTGTAACAGAACATGTGTGAATAAATACTGTAGTTATCATATGCAATGCGTCAGGAACGGGAGTCTAGGACCAAAACCGTGTATTGTGTGTAGTGCTGGAGTGCGAGGAAGGACTCAACTGTGTGCGCAATGCGGTGGTAAAAAGTACAGAGAGTTGAAACGATATTACGATAAAAAAATATAACACTGACTCTCCTATAAAGACCGAAGAAGATTATCTGGCTAGATTTTCAAAAAACAATGATTTAGACAAATAAATATTATATATATAAATGGAACAAAATGAGTTTGTGAAACACCCAATCATCACTAATTATGAAGCATCTCGAGAAGGTGTGATTAGAAACTGCAGATTGAAAAAACCAGTCGGTAGTGTTACCAACACTGGTTATCTTGCGTTTACTACTAATGGCAAGAAAAAAAGATATTTATCACATAGATTTACCTATGAGTGTTATTTTGGATTGATCAAAGATGGGTATGTAGTGGATCACATCAACGGCAATAAACTTAACAATTCACTTGGAAATCTACGAATCATCACGCAAAGTGAAAACCGTAAGTTTGGAAACACTGGCGGCGTACGATTTGCAAGACCTGTTAAATCCGTAAATGCAGATGGTGAAGAAATTGTGTTCAAGTCAATTAATTCTGCTGCCAAATATTTTGACATAGTACCACAATCGGTACAATACGTGGCAGAAAATATATATAAATCTTCCCTTTCCAAAAGATTTTTGCAAAAAATTAGGTTTCAATACATTTAGTCTACCGTATTTTTAATGTTACCAAATGATTAAGCGCTCCGTCAAGCATAATGATAAATATCGTAGTTATCCGTTTATACGAGTTAATATCAAAAGCTATCCTGATTGTCCATACCAGTGAATTTGGATCTCAAGTACTGCAAATAAAAATAATTTTTATAAATATTTAGTGGTTTTTTTATTTCGTTGATTTTGTTCTGAAAACCGCGTTTTTTGTTCGAAAATCTCGTTTTTTGCATGAAAAATGACCAAAAATCAGTGAAAATCAGTCAGATTTTGACAAATTCTGAGGGTGAAACCCCCAGGAAGGTTAACGGGAATTAACATTAGGTTTTAAATTTATCGATGAAAAACTGGTTTTTTCCGGATTTTTATCGTAATTCGCTAGCAAAAATCTACATAATACGAGCAAAAGAACTGGAAAAAACCAGTTTTTGATCAACAAATTTAAAACCTAATGTTAATTCCCGTTAACCTTCCTGGGGTTTTGACCCAACGAAAACTAGCAAACTCAACGAAAAACTTTACACAACGGGCAATATTGTACTTGATACCTACTAAAACATAATGATTGGGATACAATACTTGTCAATATGAGGTATCCACAATGCGAAACATATCCAAATCTATGATACCTACTGAAAGATAATGGTTATGTTAGTTTTCCCAAGGATTTTGTTTAGCTATTATCACAGTCAATGGTCCATCATTATCGCTGTCATTTTCACTCGTATTTTCACTCGTATTTTCACAATGCTCTCTTAATTGTCTTATACGAAAATTCATAATCTTTCTCTGTTCGTATTCATGAGATAATTCTAGCTTGATTTTGTCAATAGCGTTTGAGAGAGGTACAAACAATTTTACTTGATCATCAGTGACAGTTGCCAGTGACTTTAACATTCCTTGTTGGATAATTTTCATGAATTTATAATCAGCGGATAGCGTGAATCTGTTCTCGTTCTTTCGTTGTTGTAATGAGTCAAAATCACATAGAATCTTTTCAGCATTAAGATTGTCAGATACATTGATACCGTTATGTTGTAATTTTTTAATCGCAGAAACAATGACATTGATATTTTCAAAATTCATTATATAATAAGTGTTTATTTAATATAAAAAAAGTATTAGCCCCCATGACTTTTTTTTTGTCAGGGAGCTGTTTTTGTGTGATATATGGTTATGAAATATATACAGATAGTTTATGATTTTGATTTCAGCACAACATATATATATATATGGTTATGAAATATATACAGATGGTTTATGATTTTGATTTTGATTTTGGACGGCACAAACATATAGATGATTCTATGAACATGAAATATATACAAATGGTGATGACGGGGGGGGGGGAATCTTGTCTACGTCCAACAGATTTTGTACACTCTCCCCCCATACAAAACCCCGGGGAGTGTAAAAGGTACACCCCTCAAGGGTGTATGATAGGAGAGTGTATTTTGTCTGTTGTGGATTTCGAGGAAATGCTCCGGGTTCCCCCAATTAAATAGCATCAGTCGCCAAATACAAGATAATATCTTTAGCATTTTGGAGACTCGAACACGCGAGAGTCTGTAGAGCTTCGATCTACGTCCAACCGTCTTACCATTTCGGCCATCGTTCTCTTATCAATAATACAGTTGAATTTAAGTATATAAAATATTTGCGCTGTCTCACAGGACTTGTATTACTAATGTAGCGTGAATTTACTTTAATTTTTCAAAATTAATAAAATAATCCACGCATGAGTTATCGTTCGTTAAGGTCAAAATACGTTAGAGCTAAAAATAACTCTACGTACTTGGTATATAAAACTGACGTGAGTTTAAGGTTATTAGAGTCAAATTATCCCTCTCTGTTACAAATTGCTGCTTCACTAACAGCGATGCTTACAGAAAACAGATAGATCACTAAATAATTAACGAAAAACGATATATATCGTGTCCGTACGGGGACTGAAATACCTCTATAGATAACATGTATTACAAGGAAGATAATCGTTTATTGCTCTACAGAGAGAGACAGAGCAGAGTTACCGCGCTTCATTATATAATCAATTACAATGAAAAAAAATAATTTTTATCCGTGTTTTTGAGAGAAATGTATATAGAGACCTGCCAAGTGTTACAATTTAGACCCTCTCTCTCAGGTTATTGACAAAATTAAGCTAGAATTATCGCATGAATACGAACAGAAAAAGATTATAAACTTTCGTATAAGACGGTTAAGACAGTATTGTGATAATGGCATAACAAAACCCCTGGCAAAACTGAAAAAGTTTATTTATTTATTTATATTCTGCCCGGTAAAAAAAAATGTTATTCTATCTTTGATAGACATCAGATTGAATAAAATAACTATTATGTCTGTGTTTTGTGATATCATCCACTTTCTGCAAACAAGCATCAGAATGACACAATAACTATTCTATCTTTTATCAGAATAACAAACAACTATTCTGACCCGATATCTTTTTTTTGTTCTACGATGACGCATTGTGATAAAAACGCATTATGATAACGCATTATGAGCGTACATACAGATTTATATTTAGTTCTTCATTTCTTGTGTCCAGAATGCGATTGCTTTGGTCTGTAAGTTTAAAGTGTATCCTTGATAATAACGGATTATGAACTCGCAGGTACACGGGGTTAATTGGCTCTGATACAATTAACCAACCTGGCGGGGCTAATGGGCTAAAACTGTATAATATGTACCCTTGCTGGGCCTGGTTAGACTTAGAAAGATCTACCTGATAGCTACCTTCAATAACATCGCATACCAGATTGACTGCAATAACTGATGTTATGTTTACAATGCCTGGCGATATATGACGTCCGGCACTAAAAGGGTTGTTATTATGTTTTAGTATAACCGGTGGTGGGGCTATTTTTCTCCATGCTTCAATTACTCCCGGATAATATTCTTCAATAAGATCGTCAAGTGATTTCTTCATTTTAGCGTTATTTAAATCTGGTATAATGAGTGTTTGTAATTGTTCTTCTGCAATTTTATAATGATTAAGAAATATTTCTTTAGATTCTGGATTTGTGTAACGATTTCCATAGAGTTTAGTCGCAGTGTTTATAATACTTTGATTGGCGATGTATAAATCGAATAAGATCCCATTTAAGTGTTTTATTGACTCGATTATTTGCTGCTTTACACTTTCATTATAATGTTGTGATAATGAAATAAGTAAATTTCTTAAATCATTAAACGTTTTATCGTATTCAGGTTTAAGAGTATCTAAAAAATGTTTAATAAATCCTACATCAACAGTATAGAAACTAATCTTCGTCTTGGTGTCTGTGTTAATAATAAATAATGCTTTATTCAACTTGGGAATTCTTTTACCGTCAAAATCGGTAAAGTAATATCTATCGTCGTTTGGAAATCCAAATCTTATATAATTCCATGGTTGTTTTTTTTTTCGATATTCTGGATGTTCAATGAATTTTTCTTCACTCGTTTTAAACTCATTTTTAGTTGGTTCTGAAACTCCATTATAAACAGGTGCAACTTCAGGCCATCCTAACACTGATCTGATCGAACTCTGATAAATATCTACGAGGTAATCAGGAGAATTTATTTCAATCACCGCTGATAGTGTTGGTTCATGAACAGTAATCGCTATTTTAGATTCTTTCCCTGTGATAGATTTAATTCTGCGTTGGAACTCATCATTAATCTGTTCTATTTGATAACTACCCGTTGTAATTCCAACAACTTGCCAATCAGGACTACCGACAGGTTTATTCTTATTCGCAAATACCAGTGAATTATTTGCTGGTTGTCCACCAAACGGTTTTGACCTGATATTTGGCCAACTATGATAAACTCGTAATTGTGCTAGCGCTATTTCCTTTGCTGGAATTGCGGTTGGAAAATTAACGCTAAATTCAGGATTGGTTGAACTTAATGATATCATAGTAGTTTTGACGGCGTTGTATTAGCTACGATCTGCTGAAGTAATTCTAATGATGACATTATTATTATCGTTATTATTTAATTCTCCATCTTTCCGTTATTGTCACTAGCGATTATGAATGCTTCATCGTAGGTTTTCATTATCGTTACGAACTCCTCATCAGATATTTTACCATCACCGAGATACGCTGAAATATACGAGCATAATTTAGTGTAGGCGGCTGTTGCTGTGTGCAATTTCATTATGTACTCGTTTAGTTTATCATTTGTACACGTAGATATTTTCTTAGCGATAATACTGAAAATACCTGCGCATGTTGTTGCCATTGAAACTATAATTGTTGCAACTGCAGGCGCTGTCATCGTTATTGTTGATAGTAATAATCCAGTTCCAGCAATAACAGCAGAAACCGAGTATGCCATTATATCAATAACAACCATACGTCGCCGATATTTTTTTACCTTTATCGTGTAATCGTTGATGATATTTTTTAGTTTGGTTTGACACTCACATACTTGAGTGTATCTGTGACGTTGAACGTCGATAAATGACACTTGATTCATTATATTTATCTAGATAACTAATTGAGGAGTTTCACACACAAATTCCAAACACCACCAGTATAGTGCTCTGGTTAAATTTTTATCAGATGCTTCCAGCAGAAATGTTTCTTCCGCATCTTTATTTATTATAACGGATACAACTCCAGAAAAAGTATCGATTGAATGACGCCATGGAAATGTAGTAAATATACTGAATTTTGCTATGCTAAATATAGACAGCCTGTATACACCAGTGACTTCTGCGGTGTGTTTGAGATTATTATCTTGCAGTGTCCATACTCCTAATCCTGATGCTACTGTGTATGCTACGTTGAAGATCTGCTTGTGAGGCATTCCAGCAAGTAACTTTGTTACTAGATTCGTTTTTTCAACGATATCAGGAATTCCACTAACAATATCGTTGATTTTCGTGTTAATGTCGGTAAGTTTTATGTCAACGACTGGTGGATTTCCAAAAAAGTCATTAATAGATCTGTTTACATTTCTACGAAAATTTAGAAATGTTTGTACATGATTAATATAATCAGTTCTAAATGCGGCAATTCCATCATTAATTGTCGTTAACGAAGTCGTTATTGGAATTTCCTTATCGTCGACATATTTTTTAGTTGCGGCGTCGAAATCTGTTTCTGGTGTTCTGAGATTG